>PVJS01044840.1:0-16491 GCA_004027185.1 Glis glis
CCCCGGTACCGCAAAAATAATAAAAAAAAAAAAAAAGAATAAAAAATAGGGCTGGTAGACCGGGCATGGTGGCGCACGCTTGTAATCCCAGTACTTTGGGAGGTGGAGATGGAGGATCTGGGTTCAAGGCCAGCCTCAGCTCTCTCTCTCTCTCTCTCTGTACTTAGTGAGGCCCTCCGCAACTTCGTGAGACCTGGTTTCAAAATAAAGGATAAAAAATAGGGCCGGGGGCGTAGCGCGGAGGTAGAACACCCCTGGGTTCAATCCCCGGTACCGCAAAAAAAAAAAAAAAAAAATAGGGCTGGGGGTGTAGCTCAGAGGTACAATGCCCCTAGGTTCAATCCCCGGTACTGCAAAAAAAAAGAAAAGAAAAAGCAGGGACCGGGGCCGGGTGTCCCTCCGTCACCCCTCCGTCACCTCTTCCCGTCACAAGTCTTCTTCCCCCGCTCCCTGGGTCAGATCTGCGTTTCCCAGCACCTCTGTCCCCTCCACAACCGTGGGGCTCCTCCGCTCCCCTCTTCTCCCCCGCCCCGCAGGCCTCCGCTCCTGGGACTGCGTGGTATGAGGTTGGGGGGGTCGACTCCCCGGCCACCTCCCTGTGCCCCAAAGATAACCCAGCAGCCCTGGTGTTGACTTGCTTATCGAAGATCAACACCGCAGCGCGGCCTCCACAGGCGCCCTGGACACTAAGTGCGGGGTCGTGTCCCAGGAGCTGCCGGTCTCCATGGCCAGGGCTGTCTGCAGGGCTTGGGGAGGTGGCCCTGGACGCCCTCGGGCCTTCTCGGGGGACCCGGCTTCCTCTCCATCTCCATCGTCAGCCCCGCTGGGCCCTGGAGCCCCATGGGCCTGCGCTCAGGCGGCTGACATGGCGGGAAGGGTCCTGGTGACACGCTCACGTTCTGATGGGACTGAACATGGGATCTCGGCCACCGCCAGTGGCTGAGGTGTCCTTAAACGCGGTCCTTCATCCCCATGTCCTACGGCGGACGCAGCCCAGCCCGGTCTCCACGGTCCCTTGAGTCTCCGCCATGGCCGGATCCCTGCCGAAGTCCATCTGTGAAGTTGGACGGTTCCTGGGCGATCGGCACCTCTGTCCACATCCTCCTGACTGGACGGCCTGCCCAGCCGTCCCCGCTCAGGGCACAGCGTGTTCCCGGAACACCATGGCCCCTGCGGAGCAGGTGGCGCATCAGAAAGAGCACTGTACCCGGAGTCCTGACATCGCCCCGTATCCGTATGGCTGAGGGGAAAGTGTGCCCCTCCTGACAGTCAGCGTTATTTCAGGCATATGGGGGTTACACTCTCCAGGGCTTTTAAGTTCTTTCCAACTTTTTCATCAATTCTATGGTTCAGCCTCTCCTGTGTTCTAGAACCTTCACTGGCCTCTGTCCTACAGATAAAGCCCAAACTTCTTGTGCTGGCAGTTTTTCTTCTTCTTTTTTTTTTTTTTTTTTTTTTGCAGTACTGGGGATTGAACCCAGGGGCATTCTACCTCCGAGCTATACCCCCGGCCCTATTTTTTATTCTTTATTTTGAAACAGGGTCTCACTAAGTTGCAGAGGGCCTCGCTAAGTAGCTGAGGCTGGCCGCGAACCTGCGATCCTCCTGTCTCAGCCTCCCAAGTACTGGGATTACAAGTGTGCGCCACCACACCTGGTTGTGCTGGCGGTCTTCAAAGCCATCCACAACCTGACCCTCAGCCACCTTCCAGCCCTGTCACTATGAACCCAGGTGCCACCATCCTTCCAGGACAGGGCACTGTCCTTGCTGCCCCACCCATCCTCCACCCTCCAAGCCCCACGAGCGCTCTGTAGCAATGCCTGCCCTGAGGCCTGAGCCTAGCCACCTCCTCCATGTAACCTGAACCCCAGGACTCCTGCACACCCGGCTCACCCCACCTGCACCCAGTCCCTGCTCTGAGCCCCAGGACTCCTGCACACTCATCCCACCTGCACCCAGTCCCTGCTCTGAGCCCCAGGACTCCTGCACACTCATCCCGCCTGCACCCAGTCCCTGCTCTGAACCCCAGGACTCCTGCACACCTGGCTGACCCCGCCTGCACCCAGTCCCTGAACCCCAGGACTCCTGCACACCCGGCTGACCCCGCCTGCACTCAGTCCCTGCTCTGAACCCCAGGACTCCTGCACACTCATCCCGCCTGCACCCAGTCCCTGCTCTGACCCCAGGACTCCTGCACACCTGGCTGACCCTGCTCTGGACCCCAGGACTCCTGCACACCCCGCTCACCCTGCCTTAGCAGGCACCGCCTGGGCGTCTCTCAAGGCTTTCCCGGGGCTCACATGCTTGTGAGCACCCTGCGAGCTAGCTGCCATCCGCAGGGGACTTTACAAAGCATCCCCTCCCACCCCCTCGGTCAGTCCTCAGTCTGAGAGGCAGGCCCGGAAGCAAGGGGGACACTACCGATCCACTGAAGGCAGGCGCCACGAGGAGCTGTGCCACGGCCAGGCATCCGTCACACTAGGGACCAAGACCTGCTGGGGAAGTTGAGGCAAGCCATGGTGTGAGGTTACTGGGCGGGTGTGTGGCTCAGTGGCCGAGCACTTGTCTGGCGGGGGTCTGCGGCCCTGGGGTTCACCCCAACACCCAAGACAAAGAAACACCAAGGCCCAGCACAGCCGCTGCACACGCCTGCTCCTTGGAGAGGAGGCCCTGGCAGGCCCGGCTGTCCCTCCCACTCGTCCGTCCCCTCATCTGTGAAATGGGACCGTCCCCACTGCAGAGGCGCCCCGAGCCTGCCCCCCATGGTGCTCCAGAGCGGAAGGCAGGCCAGCCCCGGGCTCCGCTGACGGTCACCTCATGTCACCAGGGAGGAAGGGGCATCGGCAACCGCACCACCCGGCCAACGCAGCAATCCCTCAGCGCAGTGACCCCACTGTTGACTTCTGCCCAAAGGACGTGAGCCTTTTTAGTTCCCAAAGAATGTCCCCCAGCCCACGCAAGCCAGGCCGCCTGAGAGGTCACGGGATTAAAACAAACACGGCTTCCTATAAAAGGAGCAGACAGGCGCTGGCAGCACGCAGCCAGCGATCCAGGTAAGCGCCGTCCCCCCTGCACCCCAGGTCTGCCTGCCTGTGTGACACGGGCCGCTCACCCCACTTCTGTGGACCTTGGCAAACCCGTCCACATGTTGGGGGCGACCCCGGGCTGAGGGACCAGGCTTGGCTCGGAGGCTGCCCCAGTCCCCCGAGACCTGGCTGGTTCAGCTTCATCATGGGCACGAGCCCCGTGGGGCCTGGGGCAGTCAGCAATGGGGGGGCACCCCAAGCCTGCACCCCATCAAGACCTACTGCAAGCAGAGCACAGAGCCTCCATGCACCCCCTCCCCCTCAGCGCCACCGCCCAGGTCCTCCAGGCCCCCGCCCTGCCCGCGGGGCTCCCACCCAAGCAAACGCATGGGCTTGTTGAGGGGGAAGGCACGCTCATGCTGCCTGGAGACCCTCTCTCCCCAGCCACCTGTGCCCGCCCCGCTGAAGCCATGCTGTCTCTGGGGACCGTCTGCAGCCTGCTGCTCCTCAGCGTGCTCTGGGTGGACCTGGCCGCGGCAGGCTCCAGCTTCCTGAGCCCTGAGCATCAGAAAGCCCAGGTGGGCCCGCTCTCCAGAGCCGCTGAGCAACCCGCTGTGTGGCCTGGGGTACAAAGGACTCAGCCTGACGCTGCATCCTGTTTCTAGAAGGATGTGGGGCTTGGGGCCCTAAAGAGAACCACCTCTCTCCTCTGCAGCAAAGGAAGGAATCCAAGAAGCCGCCAAGCAAGCTGCAGCCCAGAGCTCTGGAAGGCTGGCTCCGCCCGGAAGACGGACCTGCGGCCGGGGCGGAGGATGAGCTGGAGATCCGGGTAACCCACAGCTCTGGGTGTTTGTGGTCACCAAAGGAGTGGTGGCGGGAGGGGGGACCCATTCACAAGCTACTCAGGAATCACAAACCAGCGCCTAAAGAGCTCAGCTCTGCGCAGGGCGCTCTCAGGTCTTTGTGCAAAGAGAACAAGTCTCTAAAGTAACTTTGCTGCAAAAGGATGGGAATGGAGGAGCCGCCAAATAGGGAGCCAAGGGGCAGAACACCAGAGCCAGGCGCGCACCTATAACCCCAGTACTTGGGAGGCCAGCCTCAGCAACATAGGGAGACTCTAAGCAATTTAGCAAGATCCTGTTTCAAAATAAAAACAAGCCGGGCGTGGTGGCGCATGCTTGTAATCCCAGTACATGGGAGGCAGAGACCAGAGGATCTGGGTTCGCAGCCAGCCTCAGCTACTTAGTGAGGCCCTCTGCAACTTCGTGAGACCCAGTTTCAAAATAAAGTATAAAAAATAGGGCCGGGGGTTTAGCTCGGAGGTAGAACGCTCCTGGGTTCAATCCCCGGTACTGCAAAAATAAATAAATAAATACATAAACAAACAAACAAAAAGAAGCCGGGCATGGTGGCCCACGCTTGTAATCCCAGTACTTGGGAGGCGGAGACTGGATGATCCGGGTTCGTGGCCAGCCTCAGCTACTTAGTGAGGCCCTCTGCAACTTAGTGAGACCCGGTTTCAAAATAAAGGATAAAAAATAGGGCTGGGGTTGTAGCTTGGAGGTAGAACGCCCCTGGGTTCAATCCCCGGTACCACAAAAAGAAAAAAACCAACTCTACGGGGGAGGGGGACACGTATACTAGGGGACTCTGCAGCTTTCATCAGCAACCCCAAGGGGCTAGGGACAGGATGCAGGACACACCCAAGAGCCCACGAGGTGCGTGGGTGTCCCACGGATGGCGGGAGTGGGTGGGGGAAGACCGGGCCTAGGAGGCAGAGCAAACCTGGCTGGGCAGCCACCCAGTGGCATCCATAGGACCAAGGCCAGTCACTCCCTCACCCGAGGAGCGTGCGGCGGGCGGCCCTGGCCAGGGGGTGTGTTGGGGCAAGGGCGGGTGTAACCCTGACGCTCCGGGGTCCTCCCTGCCTCCCCCCAGTTCAACACCCCCTTCGACGTTGGGATCAAGCTCTCCGGTGCTCAGTACCAGCAGCACGGCCGGGCCCTGGGCAAGTTCCTTCAGGACATCCTGTGGGAGGAGGCCAAAGGTGAGTCCTCGCCAGAAACCCCCAGCGGACGGACACCGAGCCCACCGATGGGTGGCAAGATGCCCCTTCCCCAGCCCCTGCCTCTCCAAGACCCTCCGATGCCTCTTCCCCTTCGGGAGGGCGACCGGGCTGGCAGGGGGGAGCGCTTGGGGGCCAGCACCAGGCCACGTCAGAGATCACCATGTTCCAAGCACAAGTCCCCTAGCTAGCTTTGGGGTGCCGGGTGAACCTCAGTTTCCTCACCTGTAAAATGGTGCTAATGCCAATCTTGCACATGTGAAATCACTGGGTGTTAAGGTGCCCTGCCTGGAAAACTTTCACAAGCCTCTGGAGGGAATTCTGCCACCCTGGCCTTCAGAACACACCCCGCAGCCAGACGTGTGAAGGTTTTGTGGGTTTCCTTTTTTTTTTTTTTTTTTGCGGTACTGGGGATTGAACCCAGGGGCGTTCTACCTCCGCGCTACACCCCTGGCCCTATTTTTTATACTTTATCTCAAAACCGGGTCTCACGAAGTTGCAGAGGGCCTCACTAAGTAGCTGAGGCTGGCCGCGAACCCGGATCCTCTGGTCTCCGCCTCCCAAGTACTGGGATTACAAGCGTGCGCCACCACGCCCGGCTTGTGGGTTTCTTTTGAAACCTTCTTGTAAAAAGAGATGCCCAGCTTCTCCCTCACTGAGGAGACAGAATAGCATTGGAAGCATACCAATCTGCAAAGCACTGCACACACACACACACACACACACACACACACACACACACACACACACACACGCATGCGTGGTGCCTGCTGCACACCAGCCAGGCATGTGGGGAGGCGGGGTGAGCCGCAGCCTGCAGCACTGTTAGGAAACCCAGGCTCCGTGTCTGGAGGGGACCTGCCCAGGGCACAGTCCACGCCCAACGCCATCTTCCAAGCCCAGCACACCACCTCTGCCGTCCCCACTGTGGAAGGCGGCCACCTCTAGGGGCACTGGCAGGACGAGGGGCCTGGAATTGTGATCTGCTCTGGCTTTGCAGAGACGCCAGCTGACAAGTGAGGAGCTACACCACCAGCCCACGCTCTCCCCAGCTCAGAAACTCATCCGGCTTTTAGAGCACCTGCAACGGCTCCCTGTCCTCCCGCACGCGCCTGCGCGTGAATAAATGTGCAAAGCGTTCCAAGTGGGAGTTTATTTCACCAAAACAGAAAACTCTGCATTTCGTTTTAAGGAATTTTTTATATTGATTGATTGATTGTGGTAATGGGGATTGAGCCCAGGGGCATTGTACCTCCAAGCTACACCCCAGCTCTATTTTATTTTTATTTCGAAACAGGGTCTAAGTTGCTGAGGCTGGTCTTGAACCTGCGATCCTCCTGTCTCAGCCTCCCGAGTACTGGGATGACAAGTGTGCGCCACCATATCCGGCTAAATAAAAATTTTAAATGAGCTGGGCACGGTGGCACACACTTGTCATCCTAGTCACTCGGGAGGCTGAGGTAGGAGGATGGCAAGTTCAAGGCCAGCCTGGGCAACTTAGCAAGACCCTGTCTCAACAACAAAAAAGGGCTGGGGGTGTAGCTCAGTGGTAGAGTGTCCCTGGGTTCAACCCTCAGTAGAAGGGAGGGAGGGAGGGAGGGAGGGAGAAGAAAAAGAGGGCTGGAGGTATAGGTTGGAGGTAAAATGCCCCCGAGTGAGTTTAATCCCCAGTACCAAAATAAAATAACAAATACAGGACAAGAAGGCCCCGGATGGGCAGGGGCTTGGCCAGGTGGGGATCACTCCTCCTGCTTCTCACCCCACTGCAAAGGCCTCAAGGGAGCAAGGCTGGCCATCCATCCCCTGGGTGACTCCACCGCCACGGGCCAGCTCTCCCAAAGGCTCCCCAACCCCCGCGCACAGCTGAGGCGCTCCCGACCCCCCAGTCCCACAGCCACATTGCAGCTCAGACACTGTCTTCCTGGGAGGACGCTACCACCAGCCCGTGACCTTAGCATGGATTTCTGACTGCCGGGGCGATGACAAATGGGCCACATTGTGAGGGGAGGGACACCCCAAAGATGAGCACTGCTGGTTGGGATGACGTGCACACTCTGGGAGCCCCGTGTACTGCCTGAGGGACCTGCCGACCACCAGCAGCCAGCAAGCTCTGGCAGAGGGTGCCCACAAGCAATCCCACGGCCACCTCGCTGAGGAGCCGCAGGGCCCTGCATCTGGGAACACCCACCCTCGGCTCTCCATCTTAGCAACCCCAGGCTGGCCAGTGGCCTACGTGACATGGATTCTATTTGGCCAGCACAGCACACCAGGGAGCCAGGTGGTGACCATCATGTGACTCAAGAATGTTCAAGCCGGGCGTGGGGGCACACACCTGTAATCCCAGGACTTGGGAGGCTGAGACAGGAGGATCCCAGGCTCAATGGGGGTGTAGCTCGGAGGTAGAATGCCCCTGGGTTCAATCCCCAGTAACACGCAGACACAGACACACACACACTCTCTCTCTCTCCAACTTTGTCTGGTTTCCTCCTCTCTCACCTGACCCCACCTCTCACCCTGGCTCTGCTGTCAAACTCTCCTGTCCTTTGGGCAGACAACACACACTTTGCCACCTCTAATACCACTAGGAACTCCTTGTTCCTGCTCCCAAAAGCATCCGAACCTCAGCCTCAGTAATAACCACACATGGAGACTTCCTCAGAGTTCCTGGAGAGCACGTAAGGTGGGGAGAAGGAATGGGGACGGGAAGAAGGGGAGGGCCAGGGCCTCCCTCAGCCTCTGGGAGCCAGGCCACCCCACCCAAGCACGATGAAGCTAGATGGAGATGCACACACCGCCCGGCCGTCACTCAGCAGCCACTAGCCACGCCCTCGGCCCGCCTCTCCAGAGCTGGAGGGGAGGCCCCGCTCCTGACCCAGGGAGGCCACCCAGCGACCCGAGGAGGCTGCCGGTCACTGGGTCTGGATGGTTGTGGGCTGGGCATGCCCTCCTGTGCCAGGAGCTCAGCGTGGGGCAGAGCCAGGGGCTGTGGACGGTGGACCGTGACCTCCAGCTCCTGGCGCAGGACACTCAGCACAGAGGAGGCATTTGGGGGCCTCACAGCCACCACCGAGTTCCTGCTGTGCACCCGGCCTTGTTCTAGATATCCCACAGATGAGTGTAACTCCAGTTTGTTTTCACTTAAGGGGGAGGAAACCACAGTTCAGAGGAATGAGGCAACTCTCCCAAGGTCACACAGCAACTGCACGGTGGCCTCGCCACCAGGGCTGTGGGGCTGCAGTGCTCGGCTGCGAACTTTCCCGATCTGTGCTACTTCCCTTGCACTCACGCTGGACCAAGGCGTTTCTTTTCTTTTGTGGTGCTAGGGATGGGACCCGGGGCCTGGCTCTTACTAGGCAAGTGCTCTACCACTTGGGTACAGCCCCACTTTTGTTTTTATTTTTCATTTTCCCTCAAAATACGTTGGGTGAACTTGGTGATGGGGTGAGAACAGTTTCGAGGTAACAAGTGGCAGAAAGAACATTTAACAAAGGATCGCCAGGTGTGGCGGTGCACGCCTATAATCCCAGTACTTGGGGGGCTGAGACAGGAGGGTCACAGGTTCAAGCCCAGCCTCAGCAACTTAGCAACACTCTCAGCAACTTAGTGAGATCCTGTTTAAAAAAAAATGGGGCTGAGGGTGTAACTCAGAGGTACAATGGCCCTGGGTTCAATCCCCAACACCACACACACACACAAAAAGAAAATCTATCAAAGGAAATGATTAGGGGACACACTTAAGAGCCGGGCGTGGTGGCGCACACTTGTAATCCCAGTACTTGGGAGGCTGAGACAGGAGGATCTGGGTTCGCGGCCAGCCTCAGCTACTTAGTGAGGCCCTCTGCAACTTAGTGAGACCCTGTTTCAAAATAAAGAATAAAAAATAGGGCTGGGGGTAGAATGCCCCTGGGTTCAATCCCTGGTATTGCAAAAAAAAAAAAAAAAAAAAAAGGACACACTTAAAAAAAAATGTATCATTCCAGCCATGTTCTTATCTCATAAACACACGTCTTCATGCCTTAATGATATCATTGGGGCTGGGCCTGTGGCTCAGTGGTAGAGCACTTGCCTAGCATGCACAAGGTCCTGGTTTCAATCCCCAGCACCACAAAAGAAAAAAAGGTCTTAAGCTGGGTATGGTGGCACACATTTGTAATCCCAGTACTTGGGAGGCTGAGACCAGAGGATCCGGGTTTGTGGCCAACCTCAGCTACTTAGTGAGGCCCTCTGAACTTAGTGAGACCCTGTTTCAAAAGAAAGACTAAAAAATAGGGCTAGGGTGTAGCTTGGAGGTAGAATGCCTCTGGGTTCAATACCCAGTACCATACACACACAAAAAAAGAAAAAAGGTCTTAATGATACCATTAATTTAAGGGCCTCTAAAGTGGGGTGGGGTGAGCAAGATATTTGATGGAGAAAAAAATTTTCCTTATGAAAAAACTTCTACTTAATTTTATGATTAGTTTAATTGCACATGTATTTAACTTACTACACACACACAAGGCAGCTTGTGCTCAGAAATCCTCTTACTACAACATGCAAACAGAAGAGGCAAGATGCCCACGCTACGCCGCCTTCCTCAATCTGAACCCATCTTAAACGCCACTTGACTGACGAGCACTTACGGGGACCAGAGTGGGGCTGGGCGACCACTGGTCACTGTCTTTGTTCCACGCAGCTCGCTGGATGGCCTGCTGTACATTCCAGAGGCCATTTGCCCTTATTTTATAAAAATGGATGATGCAAACACCAAAGTGCTGACGGCACATGCTTAGCATCAGTCCCAACTCAGTACAGGAAGACAGGTGGAGAGCTGGGCGAGGTGGCGCACACCTGCAATCCCAGGACTCCCCTGGGAGGCTGAAGCAGGGGCATCGCAGCTCCACGCCAGCACACTGTCACTTATCCATGGAGACCATGTTTCAAAATAACAAATATAAAGGGTTGGAGGTGTGGCTCAGGGGCAAGGCACTGACTGAGCATGTGCGAGGCCCTGCATGAATCCACAGCACCAAAACACAACAAAACCCAAAGAATACCTTCGTGCAAATAAGACTAACTGACTGCAAAGGGTGACACAGGATTTCTTCCAAAGTACCCAAAGCATCAGAGTTCTCAGTCCAAACCCCACAGTACGACTGACTCAGCGTCACCCCCACGCACTAGAATTCTCTTCCTCCCACTACAGGGGGGCAGTGGTGTGGGGGGGCTCTGTACTGTTCAAAGGCTTAGAAGCAGCAGTACATCTGAGTTCCCACGCAGCAAAACAAGTGTAACTTTTATGAAGGTAAAATATACACTTGTATCCGGGTTATTTTTTATAACTAGGGGCACAGGAACACTTAAGAACATCTCCTGACATTCAGATTGCCCAGGTAACACCTCCAGCCAACAACCAGACCAACCCCTGTATCACCCAGAGAAATCCAGACAGACATGGCTAGAGGATCGGTCGCTTTATTCCTAGAAAGAGATGGCCAAAGGGGGTGTGAGGGTACTGAGGCATCCCGGCAGCACAGCGAGAACCACCGTCAGCCACCCAAAAAACAGAACCAAAAACCAGGCCAGCGGCTGCCAGCCACACAGAAGTTCTGCTGTGAAGAGCCCGCCCACGGCCGTCCTGGATCCGAGCGCGTAGATAGATAGCACCTGTGCTCTTCCCTGGAGGGCCGCGCCGGCTCGGAGGCGTCCTTCGGTCCTGGCCGGGTGGGCCGGTCTCACTTGTGGACAGTACCGACTCACAGGGCTTGCGGTAGAGGAGATGGCTATGCTGCAGTTCATTTGGGTGACAACGGAGCACTGTGAAAGACTTGAGCAGTCCCCCGAAATTTTCAAACAGGAGATGGAGGCCCCCTGATTTTCCCACACTGGCAAGTCTGAGGCACAGATAAAAGCCAGCTGAGCTGGGGAGGCAGCCGCAGTGAGGAGCCATTCCCAGGCCAGTACTGTGTCCTGGGGCAGGATGGAGATTCAGGATAGCAAGAGCCCATCCCATTTTGGCTGACAAATGTGCTTTCCAAAAACACCTGGAGAAAGGAATCCACCGCGTGACGGATCGCCCAATTTAAGCCTCCAGTAAGCAGGCAGGGGACGTGGTGGCCCGTCTCACTGTGAGATTAGGTGGGGATCCTTCTGGACAGAGCGCGGGAGTCCCCTCACACTGAACTCTGGACCATGACGACCTCCAGGGCCTGTGATGAACAGACCTCCCCAGGGCCAGCATGGCGCGGAGCGGCGTTCCCAACATGACATCACCTGGCTGCTCCAGAGTCGAAGGAGAGGCTCTCTTCTAAAACACAGAGCGCCAGACGCAGAAGAGGCAAGACAAGGCAGATGTCCAGCACGAGGACCGTCACGCTGGAGACGCAGGCCTGCCTGTGCTGCGTGGGCGACAGACCGTGGCTGGGCCGCCCAGGGGCCTCTGGAGGACTGGGTGAGTTTAGCTGTTCCTGGCGGGCGGGGCACTCCTGGGCGCAGAGGATCCAACAGAGGAGCTCATTCTGGTCCAGAATGGGGAACACAGGGAGGCTGGGCCCCGACATCTGGCTACCTGGGCCCGGTGCTGCAGACTAGAGCTCCATCCGGTTCATGTACCACACAGCAGCCCGGGGCATCAGGAAGCAGGAAGCACCTTCTTCAGGGGCCTCTTCCTTCAGTCTGCCAGTCTGTCTCCTGTCTCTGCCAGCCAGGACTTTCCAGGGACAACGAGCATGCTCCACCTATCTCCACACTGACACAGTGGATCCCTCGAGACCAGCAGCTAGGGTCCTTCCACTTGTGCCGATGCCGTTGACATGGCAACAGTGACAGCGTATGGAAGTTATCCAGGGATGGAAGGGGGCGACTTCCCTGGTTGCCAGAAAGCAAACCTCGGAGACAGGTCTCCAGTGCACTTGCCCCGAGCGACTTCCCACTGAGAGAAGCAGGAGCCGAGCCTCACGCCCACGGGAGCCAGTAGGAGGGCGACTTTCACACAGTGCTCGAAAATAGGCCGTGGAGAACAGGGACTAGCAAGCTGCTGCACCTCCATCGCCGCGTTCCTCTTCTCTTCCTGACTGTCCTGGAGCACTGCAGCCGGAGGCAGCTCGACCCCTCACCTTCGGTCTGCGTGGCTGCCGCCCGCCCACCCGCCAGGTAGAGGCGGGCCTCGAGGCGAGGTCTCCAGAAAGCAGCCTGCCCCATTCATTCTCTCTCTTCCAGTGGGCTCCGGAAACAGGGCCTCGACCTGGGACAGGCAGAGTCAGAGCCCAGACTGTGTTCCCTGGACTGCTGGTCGCCCTGCAGGGTTTAGAAAAGAGAAGGAAGAAGGTTCCAAGCCAAGTTCACGCAAGACAAACCAGGCATCACTCTGAACCTACATTTACATTCTCTACATTAAGAAAACGCAGGCCTAAAGCTGGGTGTGGTGGTGCAGGCCTGTAACCTAGTACGTGGGAGGCTGAAATAGGAGGATTGCAGGTTCGTGGCCAGTCTCAGTAACTTAGCAAGGCCCACCACAACTTAGTGAGACCCTGTTTCAAAATAAAAAATAAAACAGTGCTGGGGATCTAGCTCAGAGGTAGAACAACTCTGGGTTCAATCCCTAGTACAAGGAAGGAAGGAAGGAAGGAAGAAAGGGAGGGAAGGAAGGAAATCCAGGTCTAGCCTGGCATGGTGGCTCACACCTATAACCTCAGTATGTGGGGGGCTGAGACAGGAAGATCACAGGTTCAAGGCCAGCCTCGGCAACTTAGCAAGGCCCTCTGCAACTTAGCGAGACTGTTTCAAAATAAAACAGGGCTGGGGGTGTAACTCAGAGGTAGAGCAGCCCGGGAGAAAGAAAGAGGGAAGGAGGGAGGGAGGGAAGGAGGGAAGGAGGGAGGGAGGGAGGGAGGGAGGGAGGGAGGGAGAAAGAAAGAAAGAAAGGAAGGAAGGAAGGAAGGAAGGAAGGAAGGGGGAAGGAAGAAGCACAGGGAAGGGAAAAGAGAAAGGGAGGAATGGAGAGAGGGAGGAAGCAAAGTACTTGGGAGGCACGAGGATCCCAGGTTCACAGCCAGCCTCAACAACCTAGCAAGACCCTGTTTCAAATAAAAAGTAAAATCGGACTGGGGGTGTAGCTTGGAGGTACATCCCTGGGTTCAACCCAGCACAACAAAAAATAAAAAAAGAAGCCAGGCGTGGTGGCGCACACTTGTAATCCCAGTACTAGGGAGGCTGAGACGGGAGGATCTGGGTTCGCGGCCAGCCTCAGCTACTTAGTGAGGCCCTCTGCAACTTCGTGAGATCCGGTTTCAAAATAAAGTAAAAAAAATAGGGCCGGGGGTGTAGCTCGGAGGTAAAAGGCTCCTGGGTTCAATCCCCGGTACCGCAAAAAAAAAAATTAATAATAATAAAAAATTTAAAAAAGAAAAAAAAGAAAAAAGAAAAGAAGAAAAAGGAACCAAGGACCTGTTCATTCTGATATTAATTTATTTCCAGTATTGGTGCATTCTACCTCTGAGCCTCACCTCCAGTTCCCCCTTATTTTAAGTTTTGTTTTTTAAACAAGGTCTCATTAACTTGCTGAGTCTAGTCTCAAACCTGTGATCCTCCAGTCTCAGCCTCCCAAGTACTAGGATTACACACATGCACCACCACGCCCAGCTACTCATTCTGATATATATATACTTTTTTTTTTTTTCAGTACTGGGGATGGAACCCAGGGACATTCTACCTCCGAGCTACACCCCCAGCCCTTTTTTTTAATTCTTTATTTTGAAACAGGGTCTCACTAAGTTGTGGAGGGGCTCACTAAGTAGCTGAGGCTGGCTGCAAACCTGTGATCCTCCTGTCTCAGCCTCACAAGTCCTGGGATTACAAGCATGCGCCACCACGCCAGGCTTTCGTTCCGATTTTTATTTATTTAATTTATTTATTTTTGCAGTACTGGGGATTGAACCCAGGGGCATTCTACCTCTGGGCTACACTCCCAGCCCTATTTTTTATTCTTTATTTTGAAACAGGGTCTCACTAAGTTGCGGAGGGCCTCACTAAGTAGCTGAGGCTGGCCGCGAATCCGGATCCTCTGGTCTCAGCCTCCCGAGTACTAGGATTTCAAGTGTGAGCCACCACGTCCAGCTCCGATTTTTAAAAAACACAGGCATCTCCTCACCTTCTCCTGGGAGACTCTGGATGGCGCCCTCCCTGCTCAGAGATTGTAGAGGCGAGTGGTGTTCTCACGCAAGACGGCCAGGGTGCGGGAAAGTGGCTCGTCCTTGACCCTGGCGATCTCCCGGACAGTATGCAGGGCCAGGCCCGGATGGGCATACTGGCAGAGGCTCTTGGGAACCTGGAAGACAGCAAGCGTTCAGAACGTCGCTGTGCCTCTGGCGCACAGCTGGAACACAGAGCTCCCTCCCATCCCTTCCCCAGCAAGGACCTCTTTGGGGCTGCCCTGTAGAGACCCCTTTACCTGCAGGTGCAGGGAGAGTCCTAGTCATGGGGGCTCTGGGTGAGCAGGGTCCCACGCTTCCGTGGACTGCCCTCTACAGGGTTGGGCTTTGCACTGCCTGGAAGAGAGTGGTTACCCTTCAGCTTCTCAGCCCCCTAGACTTTCGGTTTTGCAGAGCAACAACGAGGAGACATCTCTACGGCCCAGGCGGGGACCTGGAAGTCACTGGGGCTCTGGCCCTGCCAACCTGCTGCGGGTGACCGCCCGCCTCCCCACCCTCTCCTCAGTGCCTCCACTCGGCCTGAGGACACCCCTACCTGGCGAGGGAGGAAGTAGGGAGCGTCAGTCTCCACGATGATCCTCTCCAGGGGGATCTGTTTCACCGCGTCCCGGGCCTCCCAGGCGGAGGAGTAGGTCAGCACTGCCGTGAAGCCCACCGACATGTTGGGGAAGTGCTTCAACAGGGGCTCGATGACGGGGTAGCTGCCGGTGAAGCAATGCCTGCGGGCAGAACTGCAGGTCAGGGATCACCCGTTCCCCTTGCAGCAGCTACCTCTGGGCCCAGGACCCCCTTCAAGGAGTCCCAGGAAGAGTGAGGTTGCGTCCAAGGGAAACACTCCACAGTAAGCACACACCAGCTGCTTTCAACATGGGTGGGGAGTGAGGCTCGGCACCCCTCCCACTGCATGGTGCCACACAGCCACCAAGAATATACAGCAGCAGTGCAGGGAGAGGGGTGCGGGCTCAGGGGGAAGAGCCAAAGGAAAATCCAGCCCTGGGAGGGAGATCCAGCTACAGCTTGTGAGAAGAATGCCTGTCAAATGCACTGCAATGAAAAATACTAAGGCGGAGACAGGAGGATCGAAGGTTCAAGGCCAGCCTCAGCCACTTAGTGAGAGCCTGTTTCAAAATAGAAATGAAAAGGGCTGGGGGTGTAGCTCAGACGTAGAATGTCCCTGGGTTCAATTCCCAGTGCACCACCACCACCAAAAACAAAGAAAAAAGAAAAAGAAAATACCGGACAGTAGGCTCTAGGTAAATTTTTCTTCTCTAAATGTGATTGCTGTTCATGTTCTTGGTGCAACATACAGTGTCAACCCATCTGGAAATTCAGGGCTTTTTCTCGACACCTCGCTGGGCCATCTCCAGCCTGGTCTACCTGCCACCACTAGAATTCCTTTAAAGTCAGCATGGAATGAAGCAATGTACAAGTGACCGACCCGGGAGAGCCAGGACCATGTCCCATCCCCGCCGCGCACTCCCGCGCTCTGCCCAGGCACCCAAAAGGCAGCACAGAGGCCTGAAGCCCGGTCCCCTTCTGCCAGCTGACAGGGCTCTGGACACAGTGCTGGTTTCCAGTTTTATGGTTTTTGTGGTACTGGAGATTGAATCTAGGCGCATTCTATCTCTGAGCTACACCCCCAAGCCCTATTTTATTATATTTTGAAACAGTGTTTACCTAGTCACTGTCCTGGCCTCCAACCTGAAATCCTCCCATCTCAGCCTCCTAAGTCCTGTGATTACAGGTGACACCACGGTGCCAGGCTTCTCTGTTTCTGGCTAACCCCTCTTGGACATCTAAGAGGCCAGCTCAGGCATTACCTCCTGATCCCTTCCAGCCAGCATTAGCTAAAGGCCCAGCTCAGTCCCATACTGGGTACAGGAAAGCCACCAACAGACCCGGGTGTGTCTGCGTGGCCCCTCCAGGGCATCCAAGCCAAGCCAATGTCTGCTACATAGACATGGTAGGCAGGCAGTCAGGGAGCACAACGATCTAGTTTAAGAGTCAGGACGTAGCCGGGCGTGGTGGCGCACGCTTGTAATCCCAGTACTTTGGGAGGCGGAGACCGGAGGATCCGGGTTCGCGGCCAGCCTCAGCTCGCGCATGCGTGCGCGCTCTCTCTGTCTCTCCTTGTCTCTCTCTCTCTCTTTACTTAGTGAGGCCCTCCGCAACTTCGTGAGACCCGGTTTCAAAATAAAGTATAAAAAAAATA
>PVJS01044841.1:0-16491 GCA_004027185.1 Glis glis
AGAAAGAAAGAAAGAAAGAAAGAAAGAAAGAAAGAAAGAAGAAAGAAAGAAAGAAAGAAAAAGAAAGAAAGAAAGAAAGAAAAGAAAAGAAAGATGGGGCCCACAAGCCCCAGGAGAGCTCTGGAGGGGGACAGAGAGGGAGAGTGGCTGTAGGGAAGAACAGTATTTGCCCCCAACCTCAGCTCAGGATGGGTTTCTGTGGGGACAGGGAGTTCCTGGGTATCAGAGGGCATGTTAGGAGAGAAAGGGGGTGAATTCATGCAATCTCTGAGGACCAGAGTGAGGGCCTCAGGCAGGGTATGCTCAAGGAGAACTGAACATGGACAGGTGTTAACTAAGCACAGAGCTGGTAGCCAGGCAGGTCTCAGCTCCCACCTTGGGGCTGAGAGCCCAAGATGGAAAGTGGGGTTATTAAAATGGAAACGAAGACCAGAGGGAGGTCTGTGGGCTGAGGTTGGGATCTGTGAGGAGGCTGCTGAGGGACGATAGCTTAAAAACTAACACTAAAATGAGCAGCAAGAGACACATGCCAACTGTGCACACAGACGGCCTGTGTGTGGCTCTGACAGGACAGGGGAAGGCCAAGATAGAATCTGCTTCTCTGTGAGGCCACCATTGTCCTCGGGCTGTTTTCTTTTGTAAAAGCAGGTGTCACCTCAAATTAGCCTTGAAGTTATTTGTGGCCCCCAGGAACCAAGTGCTAACCCTGTAATCAAAGATTCCATTCCTTCCAGAAGCTTCCCTTCTCTTTTTTTTTTTTTTTTTTGGTGGTGATGGTAATGAGAATAGAACCCAGGTTCCTTCTACTTCCAAGCTACACCTCCAGCCCTATTTTTCATTTTCATTTGGAAATAGGGTCTCACTAAGTTACTGAGGGTCTTGCTAAGTCGCTGAGGCTGGCTGCAAGCCTGCTATCCTCTTTTCTCAGCCTCCCAAATACTAAGATTACAGGTGTGTGTGACTACACCCGGAGAAGCTTCCCTTCTTGAATAAAAATGCTGATGTAATGTGAACAGGACTCATTTTTAAATTTATTCATCGTTCCTTCAATCACCAAAATAATGGTCACCAGGCACTGTGTCAGGAGCTGAGCATAAATGGCAATTCCAGTCCCTGCCCACATGACACATATACTCTAGAGATTGCCAGGGAAAATTTGATACACCATTATTTTTTTTCTCTCTCTCTGCCATAACGAATTAAGATTTTCAGTTCATTTTATTCTCAATGTACCCTTTGTGGTTCTCAAAAAAATATCCCCGAGGACTGTAGCTGCTGGTTCACAATGGTTCCATCGCTGGGTGAACATGTTGCTTTATAACGAGCAACCCTATTTCCCAAGCTGGGTTGGCTCAGGTGCCCTTACTATCCTTGCTCCCTTTCCCTGGTGTGGTTTGGTGTCTTTCTGTTCAGGGACTCTGTCTTGTCCACAGTGTGCTCCCCAGGGGAAGGAGCCATTCAGGCCAGGAACCTTGGCCCAGGCCTACTCTCAGGGCTGGGTCTCGTCTGGGCTGGCATTCATCTGATGCCATTCCTGTGACCTGGAAATGGAGATCTCTGGTGTGCCTCCAGATGGCTACCATATTCCAGGAGTCTCCAGGATGTCTGGGTAAGATGGAGGGATGTGTCCAGTAGCTCTGAGAGGGGTCTCTGCCTCCTGCCAAAGCGTTCAGCTCTTCTGGAAACTTTTGCCTCTATAAAATGGCCACTCTAAGAAAAGTACAACACACCCAGCCCATAACTCAGTTCCTAGGTTTTTAATTCCTCAATCCTCCATTGTTTCAGGTGTTTACTGTCATGACCAGGGCAAAAGTAAAAACAGATACCAAGTTTCCCCATTCCTCCTCTCCCAGTCCCTAAGGGGCTAAGATGGACGTCTTAAGGCCTCTGCTCTCCTCCCTCTTTTTTTCTCTTCCTCTGTTAACATTTGTCAAAAGTATTACTAAGCACCTGGCACAGTGCTATGTGTATTGGCTAATTTAATCCTCATAACAGTTCCGGGAGAGAGACGCCAGTTATCCCTGTGGGTACGGATGAGGTCACTAAGGCTCCTGAGGGCTCACTAAGGGTTAGTGACCTGGGCTGGACCTGGGATTCAAACTACGTGTGACTCCAGGATGGGCAGACGTGGCCGACGCACCACACTGCCCCCAGGATCAAGCCCTGCCTAACAGGCTGGGGGGCATGGAGATCACCAAGATAGGGTGGCCAGATCATTTATCATCCACCAGGACAATAAATATAAACGAATGCTGGGCCTGGCAGGCGGGGATGTATGTTCACCCTGTACCAAGGTGAATTGGACTCAGCCCCTGCTCTTGTGGAATTCAGAGCCAGGCGGGAAGAGGCTCCCACACTTAATTACCAAGTGGAATCATGAGCGCGTTGGTGGAGTAGAAGGAAGCCGAGGGTCGGTGAGCTCAGAGGAGACCAGGCTGAGGGGTGACAGAGACTTCCCTGGAAGCTTCTCCCTCTGCATACACCCCCAATGACCAGAGCTCTCCACTGCATGAGGCAAACACGCCCACCTGCACTGGCTGTGGCCCAGGCACCGTGTCGGGGACGGTTCGCAAAGATCATGAGGTGTGTCTCTGGCCCCTGAGAGCTCACAGCCTAGGACCCCATTGTCATCCCTGGTTCAGGACAGGGTATTTGTGGAAGGCCTCGTGAGAGTAGGGGGCTCATCACTTCCTGGCCTTCAGTCCTGGGCCACAGCTGTGTGGACCCAGGTTCTGGGTGGTAGTCATCCAGGCTGGGTCCTGTCTGCATTCTGAGCACAGAAGGGAGAATCATGGGGCTATTTCAAGCCCTGGCTACCCTCCTTTTAAATTGAAAACAGAGAGGGAGGGAAGACAATCTAACTGGCTAAGTTTTAAAACAACAAGCATAACTCTGCCTTTGTCAGAAACCCCTTGTCCCCCATTAGATTAAATGGTAAAGAGATGGGGGCAGGGGAGAGAACCAGAACAAGGAAATACCAGTTTGGTAAGAAAAATTTTCCAATGGACCCCTTCTGAGCTTCAACTGGGCTTAATTAAAGTTACAGACATGTTTAAAGGGAAGGGGTGGGAGAGTCTGAGCCACTCTGAAAACATGTTTTTAATTATGCTGTGGAATTTCTCCCTAGGGTATGCCTGCGCACAGTTGAGCGTCAAGGACAAAGATGCGTTCTGGGGTGGGGTGTGAGCATGATTGAGGGGGAGGGAGAAGAGTGTGCTGGGGAAAAAATGTCTCTGTGCAGTACAGGGAGCCAAGTGCGCAGTGTGGCCCCTCCCTGCCCACGTCCACCTCACGACAATCGATTTTCAAGGATCACCAACCACTACCTAGACCAGTGGCTCTCAGCCTTGGCTACATAGTGGAATTACCCAAGAAGTGTTGAAAAAGAAATCCTGAGGTCCCCCGGAGCATGGCCTGAGATCCCCACGTGACCCTAGCCGCAGCCACATGAGAGCTGCTGACCTGGGTGCAGGAAGGTGACTTTTCAAGGGGCAGGGAATACAGGCGGAAATCAGCAGCCCTGATTCAGAGATGTGGAAAGGGGCACAGGGAAAGCAGGACCAGGCTTAAAGCCAAGGAAGGAAAAGAGGAGGGAAGGAGGGTTCTGACCTGCCTCCTACTGATGGAAGGCTTTAAATCACAATGCCTCGTACAGACCAGAAGCTTCAAAAATTGAAGAGTGAGCGAGCAAGTGAGGAGGTAAGAGTGTGTGACTCACGTTTCCTAGAAGATGAGATATACTAGCATGGATTTGAAATCTTATCCATGGGACAGTGAGGCAAGACTGGCGGGTCCCTTTCCCCGTTAAGCCCCTCTTAATGTATGGAGCAGGGGGCAGTGTGCAGTCAGTTTCTTGGAAGCCCCATGTTTCCAAACTGGCAGTTGCTCTGAACTCAGAGAGGAAGAAGACATGGGTGTGAGCAGAGGGCAGGCCTGAGAGCTTGCAGATCATTTTAGTTGCATTTCCATGCTTATCTGTCTTTTCAACATGCTGTCACCTGTAATGCCCCTGTGACCTTTCTGACAACCCTATGAGGCAATAACAAAGTCTATGTTTATTGAGTGTGACCTTGTGCCAGGGTCTGGGTGTTGGCAGTTAGTTCATTTCATTATCACAACTTTTCTGGAAGGCAGGTCCTGGTGTTACCCCCATTTTACAGATGAGACCGTGTGGAACAGAGAGGTTGAGCAGGGTACCCAAGATCGTGTTGCTAAGAGAAGAGGCTGGATAGGAACTCCAGTACTTGGCCCCAGAGTGATCTGCTTCTAACCCTCAGTATACTCTGTAGTACAAAGTCCCATTTCATAGATGAGATAACTGAGACTCAGAGGTTAAGCACACCTGAAAGTGTCTGTAACCTAGATCTTCCCAGTCGTAAAGCATCATCAGCATTTAACATACCAGACCACGCCCAGGTAGATCTCCCTGCACAGACATGACAGCTGATTCACTTGGTAGAAAGCCAACGTTGCAAGCGACTATCTTAGGAGGAGTCAAATGTGAAGAATCTGGATCAGTTATCTCATCTTTGGTGAAGACACCAGGAACAACTTCCAGTTTCATCACTTGTACCTATAACTCATGTTGCTATCTTGCCAAACCTGCTCCCCAGCCTTACCCACTAACAGGAGGCTCTGGAATGGGAGGGGAGAAGCCAGTATTCCTTTGGGGTAGGGGGCAGTGTGTTAAATCTGCAGACTGTTGATGATCACTTCCAGCTTCCTGGAGAAGCCGCCTAGACCAGTCTTGACAAAGATTTGCTCATCCCACAAGTATTGTTGGGAACCAATCATGACTGCGCCCATTTGGGATGCCAGAGTCACAGTGGAGGACTGATGTGACCTCTGCCCTCAGGGAGCTTACAGCCCATGAGGGCTGCACTTGAAGGTGTAATGACCCCAAAGTGTGCCCCCCAAGGGGGCTACGGGTAACCACCAACATTCCAATGGCCATCAAGTATGCTTGTGATCAGTTCCCTTAACACCCAGCAGGAATTGCCCAAGATTGGCATTTTGCCACCTTCTAGGAGAACATGTAGGGAGACCCCTGAAAAATGAGTGGCTTAAGGAAAATGTACTGTCCTTTCCTCCTCCTATATTTGTGTGTATGCTTCCTCTAACACATCCTCCCTAGATATATTTTGAGTAAAACATTGTGTAAAAAGTTACCACTGCAAGCCAGGCGTGGTGGCACAGGCTTGTAATCCCAGTACTTGGGAGGCTGAGACAAGAGGATCCGGGTTTGCAGCCAGCCTCAGCTACTTAGTGAGGCCCTCCACAACTTAGTGAGACCCTGTTTCAAAATAAAGAATAAAATAGGGCCGGGGGTGTAGCGCAGAGGTAGAATGCCCCTGGGTTCAATCCCCAGTACTGCAAAAAAAAAAAAAAAAGTTACCACTGCACAATCACCACCTGCCTCTAAGCTTTTTTTTCTCCCCTCCCTCCCTCTCTCTCTTCCTTCTTTCCTTCCTGTGTGACTGGGGATTGAATCCAGGGTCATTCTACTGCCAAGCTATACCCCCAGCCCTTTTTTGTTTTGTTTTGAAACAGGGTCTCACTAGATTGTTGAGAGTCTCGCTAAATTGCTGAGGCTGTCCTGGAACCTGTGACCCTTCTATCTCAGTCTCTCAAGTACTGAGATTTCAGGCATGTGCCACCATGCCTGGCACCTCTAAATATTTTTTGTTTTTTCTTCAATGTGTGCTTTTCCTCACCAGTTTATTTGCTGATTTGTGATAATTAGGTCGCCAGCAGAACATTTTTTTTTGAAAAGTAGAACATTGTTTGTCCTTACTAGCAGGAAAGGAGCCAGTACTTACTGAGCATCTGCTATGGTGTCCACCACGTTGCCAAGAGTGCATGTATTCATATTTCTTTGAAAGAAACACAACAAAGTGTTAAATTAAAGATCATGTGAGAGCCAGGTGTAGTGACACACACCTGTAATCCCAGTACCTGTGAGGCTGAGACAGGAGGGTCGCAGGTCCAAGGCCAGCCTGGGCAACTTAGCAAGACCCTGTTTCAAAATAAAAAAAGGTCTGGGGGTGTAGCTCAGAGGTAGAGTACTCCTGGGTTCAACCCAGTAACACACACACACACACACACACACACACACACACACTCATGTGAATAGCCCCTAGCTGATTTGTATATACTGAAGTCTCTATTCCTGACCAGCTGCTAAAGTTCTCTTTGGATCTTAGAAGTTTCCTTCCTAAGGTCTCTGGAGTAGGACTTGGGTAGAAGAACTATTGTATTCTCCAACTCACATTCCTTTCTCCCTATTTCCTTCCATAAATCCACACCTCCAACTCTTACCACAGTGTGCAATGGCCAGGGCACAAGCTCCAACAATCAGGAGTTCTTATGCTCTAAATTGAGTATAAATGTAGATACCATCTTTCCATCCTATGTCGACATCAGTGGCCTCTTCCAGAGTAAAAATCCATGGCAGTATGCCCTGCTTTCTTCAAGCAACAGAAATTGTTGAAGGTAAAATGTTGGTAAGCCAGATTCCTGTTGACCTTGCTATGGGTCACAGTATCTCACAGTCATTTGCTCATTGGCTCGCTCATTCACTCGGTGGCCACACGCAAGTCGGCATGCTCTGCGAGCCATGGTCATGGGGAGGGGCAGAGCGAGCACTGGCCCTGAAGGCAGGAGGCTGGGTTTTGGTTCCTGTGCTGTCACTACTCATGTGACACTGCACATGTGACACAACTCTTTGAGTGTCTTTCCTCATCTGCAGAGTGAGAGGTGACAACAAGATCTTTATTACCTGCAGCACCAACATAAGCTGGAAGCTTGTCGGCATGCAGGATCTGGTGGGGGCTTACTGAGTCAGAATCTGCAGTCGCGTGCACAGTAACATCTGTAAAGCACTGAAGCCCATGATGTCCATGATCCTCTATGGCACCCTCATGCTAATGTTGTTTTCTAAAATAGAGGCAGAATAAAACTCAAATGGACACAAAATCTGACTGATATAATAAATCAGGGTAGAGGTGGTGTAGGGGAGGGGACAAAAGAAGGAAGTTCTTAGCCGGGCGTGGTGGCGCACGCTTGTAATCCCAGTACTTTGGGAGGCGGAGACCGGAGGATCTGGGTTCACGGCCAGCCTCAGCTCTCTCTCTCTCCCTGTCTCTCTCTCTCTCTCTCTACCTAGTGAGGCCCTCCGCAACTTCGTGAGACCCGGTTTCAAAATAAAGTATAAAAAATAAATAGGGCCGGGGGTGTAGCACGGAGGTAGAACGCCCCTGGGTTCAACCCCCGGTACCAAAAAAAAAAAAAAAAGGAAGTTCTTTAGGTAAATATAATTATGCACCACTTAACAATGGAGCATGTTCTGGGAAATACCTTGTTGGGCAATTTCATCATTGTTGCGAACATCACAGAGTATAATTACACAAACCTATGTGGTACAGCCCACTTTCTACACACCTATGCTATATGAGTATTTAGTGTGTGTGTGTGTGTTTATAGACTATTGTTCCTAGGACCATGATGAACAAAACAACACAAGATTAAATCAAGTATAAGAGAAAATGATGCAATCAAGAGACAGTAAACACTAGATGTACGAGGCTGATGCTTAGCATAACACAATCAACATGCTGTTTTTTGCCCTTTGTTTTTGTTTTGGTTTGGGTTTTTTGGTCCTGGAGGTTGAACCAAGAGGCATTCTACTTCCGAGCTACCCCCAGCCCTATTTTATTTTTTATTCTGAAACAGGGTCTCACTAAGTTGCTGAGGCTGGCGGTGAACCTGTGATCCTCCTGTCTCAGCCTCCCAAGTACTGGGATTACAGGAGTGCACTCCCATGCCTGGCTGATATGATGCTTTAAAATGACTTTTTAATATATATATATATGTAGAAGGAGTACACTCTAAAATAATCATAAAAAGTATAGTATAGTAATACATAAACCAGTTAGTAATATAGTCACTTATTATCACTATCAAGTATGTGCCATACATAAGTGTCTGTGCTATACTTTCATGCAACTGGCAGTGCAATAGGTTGGTTTATACCAGCATCACCATGAGCATGTGAGTAATGAGTCACACTACAATGCTACAACAGTGGTGACAGGAATTTTTCAGCTCCATTGTAATCTTATGGGACCTCCAATGGTATGTGTGGTCCATCATTGCAGAAAATACCATGTGCACATGACTGCACCACAACCCAAGGCCTGCTGCTCAGATAGCGCTGAGAGGAAATGTGTCTGCTCTAGTTATGCCTCCCGTAATCTTTAGTGCCACTGGTCTTTGTTTTTGTTTTGTTTCTCCAGATTCGCTTTGTGGTGGAACTTGTGTGGCCTTTATCTTTGTTTCTGGTCTTGATCTGGCTGAGGAACGCCAACCCGCTCTACAGCCAGCATGAATGTGAGCAGGGGCGGCAGGGGCTGGGGTGGGGCAGCCCCAGGGCGGGCGGGTCCTTTCGTGTAGTCAGGTCTTGGGGCTGGGGTGTGGGATCCCACCTGTTTATCATCATTTCAAGGCAACAGTAAGTAAAGTGGATGCATCAGCATTACACAAATTCTAATGTGTTAATCCTACATATTCTAAACAAATATTTGTATATGGTACTGAAGAAATGTATAATTATTTCTTGTTTTGTTTTTGTTGTTGGGTGTTTTTCCCCCTTACCTAAACGCTTACCCATTTTAAAGAGAACTATAGATGAGTTGTCTAAAATAGACCAACTTGGGTCTATTTTTCAATAAAATAAGTCTGATTTAGGGATATGTTAAACATGGTGCTGGAGCAAAACGAGGAGAAGAGATGCTATACAATTATACTTAGGACCTATGACAACCCTCATGAGAGCTCCTTTGTACTCTACCCCTCTCGGGAAGCCTGTGCCTGGTTTCTGGCCAGGATGGCACCTTCCCCCTCCAAGCAGTTGCCGTGGAAGCCTCAGAGTTATGAAAGCTTCCCTTTCTCAATGCCTCCTGACTTCATGACCTCATGCCCAGGAGCCATATCCTGCATCCCTGCTGCACAGCGTGGAAGCAATTCATGGACCTCTTCTCCTCGAGCATCTACAATCTTATGAAAGCTTCTCAAGCTACCACCTCCATACCTCCTCCCACAAAATGATTTGAACTCCCTCTGTTCCCCCTCTGCACTTCTGTCCATTCCTCCATGAGAACATTGTTTGTGTCCTCACTCCACCAAAGCTTGAGAGAAGAGATCTTGGCTCCAGCACCCGCACAGGGCCTGGTCTAGATTAGATGCCCCCCTTCTCAAGGAGTGAAGGAGAGCACCAGAGGGGCCATGCTCCTTCAGGAAGAAGACCCTGCTTGTGAGGCCTGTGCCCTGCTTGGTGTCCAAAACGAACTCCTTATCTTCATTTCCTGTTTTAAAGGTCATTTTCCCAACAAGGCGATGCCCTCAGCAGGAATGTTGCCATGGCTCCAGGGGATTTTTTGCAATGTGAACAATCCTTGTTTTCGAAGCCCCACCCCAGGAGAATCTCCTGGAATTGTATCAAACTATAACAACTCCATGTAAGTACTGAGATTCCCACTGCAGGGTGGGGTTACACACCCTTTCACTTTCCTCACGGGCTGGAGCACACGCGTGTGCATGCACATTCCCGCTGTACAGGGTGGGGTTACACACCCTTTCACTTTCCTCTCGGGCTAGAGCACATGCGTGTGCATGCACATTCTGCTGTACAGGGTGGGGTTGCACACCCTTTCACTTCCCTCACGGGCTGGAGCACACGCGTGTGCATGCACATTCTGCTGTACAGGGTGGGGTTACACACCCTTCCACTTCCCTCACGGGCTGGAGCACACTCATGTGCATGCACACACAGAGCACATAGCACTGAAAGAGTGTCTTCGTGGCCTGCTGTGTTCTTAACCGCTTAGGGGCAGAGCATGTTTCCTTTCTGGAACATTCCATTAACTGGCAAGGCAGAATGCTTCAAATGAAGGCCACATAGACACACTTTCTTGGTCAAGTTGTGACCTGGAATCTGATGGCAGCCCCTGCTGCTGTGTGTCCGCTTAATTCACGGCTAGCCACCTGCTCAGGTGGAGTCGCTATAGGAGGAATATTCAGTTCCCCTCACCCTCCACATCCTGTCAACCCAATGGATCTGTTCCTTTAAAAGCTTTCTTGAGCCTAGTATAGTGGTGCATGCCTGTAATCCCAGTACATGAGAGACTGAGACAGGACCTCACAAGTTCGAGTACAACCTCAGCAATGTAGTGAGATTCTCAGCAACCTACCAAGACCTTGTTTCAAAACAGTAATCCCAGTACTTGGGAGGCTGAGACAGGAGGATCGCAGGTTTGAGGACAGCTTCAGCAACTTAGCAAGGAAGGTCCTCAGCAACTTAGCGAGATCCTTAGCAATTTAGTGAGACCTTGTTTCAAAGTGAAAAATAAAATAGGGCTCAGGGTGTAGCTCCAAGATAGATGCCCCTGGGTTCAATCTCCAGTAACACACACACACACACACACACACACACACACACACACACACACACCATAAAAAGGCTGGGAGTGAGTATAGCTCGGAAGTAGAATGACCCTGGGTTCAATCCCAAGTACCCCCCCCCCCAAAAAAAAGCTTTCTTGGAAAAAAATGTCAGGGAGCCTTGTGAAGATAAATGAATTCAGGCTCACAAGGTGAAATTTACTTCTTGGGAGAAAATGACCACTTCCAAATCCTCTGTTGTAATTGCCATTGGTGCCCTTAAGGTCTTGGGTTAAGGCTGAAGAGCAGTGGTTCTTAGCCTGAGAGGTGCATGACCATTCCACGAAGTTGATGGAACTGGATAAGCCCTGTCCCAAGAAGAATGGACCTACACATAAATCCCTACAGTGTGCATGTGATTTCAGGGAATGTGTGGACTCCAAGTTCATAACCTCTGGTTTGACATTGAATTGCAAGTCAAATCCCTTAGTAAGAAAGTCTACCTTTGGAATTCCCTCTCTGAGTATTGGGAGGATATATGTGAGTATAACCTATGGACAGAGGCTCAGGGAGAGGGGCAGGGACATCCTTCACCTGCTGTGCTGACCTTGAGCTACACCTTGCCACCCACAAGGGCTCACTGGGGAGTGGACTTTACCCTACTTGTATAACCACCAGGTCAGATGGAAACAGGTATTTGGTGACTTTTGTTTTTTCATTAGAGTATATGTTAGTTGCCTTTTCATCACTGTGACCAAGATACTGATACAAACAACTTGAAGAGGGAAAGGTTTATTTTGGCTCACGGGTTTCAGACCATGGTCAGCCCACTCCATTGCTCTGGGCCTAAATCAAGGCACAATAGCATGGCTGAAGGGCATGGTAGAGGAAAG
This sequence comes from Glis glis, assembly GCA_004027185.1. Taxonomy (NCBI): domain Eukaryota; kingdom Metazoa; phylum Chordata; class Mammalia; order Rodentia; family Gliridae; genus Glis; species Glis glis. The sequence continues at coordinate 11,331 of PVJS01044841.1, forward strand.
TTACTCAGCTCATGGCCACTAGGAAGAAGAGAGGGGCAAGTGGGGAAGAAGTCAAAGAGAAGATAAACTCTTCCAGGGCATGCCCCCACTTCTTCCAACTAGGTCCCAACTCTCAGTAGTCTATTCAACTATCAATGGGTTAATTCATCAAATGGAGGATTATTGACGAGGTCATTAATGGAGAATGAATAATGAGGTCAGAGTCTTCAAGATCCAATCATTGCCAAGCCTGGTGGTGCATGCCTATAATCTCAGTACTTGGGAGGCTCATACAGTAGGAGCACAGGTTCAAGGTCAGCCTCAGCAATTTAGCAAGATTCTCATCAACTTAGTAAGACCCTGTTTCAAAAGAGAAAAGGGGAGGGGGCTTGGGGTATAGCTCAGAAGTAGAATGTCCCTGGGTTCAATCTCCAGTACAAAAAAAATTTTTTTTCGATCATTGCCTAAAAGCCCCACCTCTGTACACATGAGACTTTGGAGGACATTCCAGATCTAAACCCTAACAGAGGATGTCAGTATAATTCCCCCAAGGCAAACTTGCATTTAGATTTTTAAAAAGAACATTTGGTAGGCCAGCCCAATGCCTTGAGGTAGCCTTCCCCATTGGGGACAAGCTATGGCTGCATTTGTCTGACAGTGGCAGAGATGGGTAGTTGTGACAGACTGTATGGTTTGCAAGTCTGTGATATGTATCTGTTGATAAATATCTTAGAGTAAATATTCCTGGATTATAGCAAGATAGAGGAGGAAACAGCAGTCTTCCCTGGACAGATGGCAAGGTGACATTCTTGCTGAACTCTCCTTGCTACGAACATCACCTTGAAGCTTTAGATTGCAGTCTACACTTTCAACTTGAGACTCCTTGAGCTTCCTGAAAAGAAGCCCTGGCCCATGCAGAGAGCCCCATGGGGCTGCACGATGGGATTAGGGAGCCTTGCATTCAAGCCAGCAGAGGCTGCAGGGAGCTTCAGTGGACTTGCCACTGGCAGGTGTATAGATGTTACCAGGGAAGACTGAAGGGTGAAAGTGGGGAAGGGGCTCCAGGCTCCAGCTCTTTTTGGCATTTGAGCCAGGAAAGCCTGATCCACATTTCATACACATGTTGTGGGTGAAATATTAGCTTATTCAAGGTGGTTTTCTTTTCTTTTCTTTTTTTTTTGTTGCTGTTATTGTTATTTTGTGAGGCACAGAAACCCATTTGAACAAGCTTAAGACCCAAGAGGAAATACACGATTTAGATACACAATTTAGACCTTCTCACAGAGCCAAGGGTAAAGGCAGACCTCAGAAGCAGAGGGATAAGAGCTAGAGCGCTGCAGGAGCTGCTCCTTTGGCTCTCCTTGTCTGGGTGTTCAAGGTCCAGCCCCGCTGCCTCTCTCTGTGCATCCAAGCCACTCACCTCTCTCCATGAACTAGTCTCCCCTGCTCCTCAAAGGCCAGGCTGCTCTGCTCACTTACTTCATAGCATTTTGTCTTGGGCAATCAGAAAAGCATCCCTGAATCCTGTTTAAACTCCTGGGCACATATCTGATTGTTCAAGCTTCATTGTCCCTGTGCAATCAGCCCTGGCAGAAGTGTGTGTGTGTGTGTGTGTGTGTGTGTGTGTGTGTGTGTGCACGTGCGTGCGCGCACGCACATTTAGTCATGCTTATGGATCAACCACGGCTGTCAGAGCCTACTCTTGTGAATGGGGAGAGACAGGTCTCAGAGAAATGGGTGAAGACTGGGAACAACCTCCAATAATATCCACCTACACCAGTACCCCTGAGAAGCTTTACCAAGTTTAAAGCTTCTCAGAGCAAGTGACACAGAGAGCATGGGGTTGACAGGTGTCCCTGCCCTGCCCATACTGGAAGACTGATCAAACCATTCATCATCCCAATCTGTTATCCTACATGAGCAAGAAACTAAAAAAAAAAAAAAAAAAAAAAACCTATTTCCTTTTGTCATGGTACGATTATAAAGATACATAATGTAGTAGCTAAGTCAAGAACACTACTTTTAAAAATAGCACAAAATATTATTATTATTATTATTATAAAAATGACAGCTATTTCTTTATCGATGAGACTTTGTCCTATCTACAGCTTGGCAAGGGTGTATCGAGATTTTCAAGAACTCTTGGTGGATGCACCAGAGAGCCAGCATCTTGGCCAGGTTTGGACAGAACTCCGCACCTTGTCCCAGCTCATAGATACCCTGAGAACTCACCCTGAGAGGATCGCAGGTGAGCTGGGCTTCTGCGTACTCAACCTTCATTTGCCTCCCACTTGCCTGACCCATCAGAGAGACTGAAGATCCAGGAAAGAGTGGGGAGATTTGGTGGGAAAAAATGCTGGAGGAGGCAGGAAGTGAAGGGCTGCAAAGCAGGTATGAGGACCATTGGGCCGAAGACGCCCCTTCCTCCACGCCAGCCTAGAAGGCAGGAAGTTGGGCAGGAGGGCAGGAAGGGCCTCATCCCAGGTAAGTCCAGAGACAGAAAGAAGAACACTAAGAGGGATGCTGCCCTGGGAAGCCTGGGCAAGAATCAAGGGCTAGAAGCAGGGGGTAGGGGTGGGGGAGGGAGGGTATGGTAAAAGTGTGGAATCACAGGGAAAAAGCTAACCAGAAACATGTAGAAGCAATGCTAAATATCACTGAGGAACAGTGGAGGTCAGAGACCACATGTTTATCATGACATAAAAATGTACAATCACACAATTTCTTCGTAATATCCAGTAATATTTAGCATCCAGGCCCTGAGGTAGGGCAGGTGGAGGGCTGGGGCTTGCAGGGAGGCATTGCAGACGGTCACAAAGACAAGGGGATGAACGGCAGTGATTGTGCTATAAGAATCAGGATGCACAAGAAGCCAGAGGTACTGAGATAGGCTAGGGGAAAATGGAGAGGCAGGAATAGAGATCTCAGTGGGTTCCATGATCCTGTGTAAGTGGCTGCAAAAATGAGCACAGATGGAAGGACCGATGGCTGTAATGTGAGAGTGCAATATTCAAATTTAGGACTTTGAAAGCAGCCATGCAGGATGGGTAAGTACAAGTCCCCAAGGGTGGCCTTGGTGAAGTGGAGCAGAAGGGAGGAGCATGGGGAAGGAGAGGCTGGGCTATGGGCTACCATGCAGAAATTGCAGTTGTGCAGGAAGATAGAAGGAGCTGGGCTCCCAGGGAGGAGAGCTACTGGGAGTCAGGAACAGTGTGGGAGAGGAATGGAGCTTGAGTGCCGCTCCTCCCCAGGGAAAAACATGGAACAAAACCCAACAACTGTAACAACACCGATGTGTCCTTTTAAAAGTATGAGTGCAAGTCAGCTGTGGTGGAGCACACCTGTACTCCCAGTACTTGGGAGGCTAAGACAGTAGGTTTGCAGGTTCTAGGTCAACCTCAGCAACTTAGCGAGACCCTGTTTTGTTTTGTTTTGTTTTGTTTTGTTTTGTTTTTTTGCGGTACCGGGGATTGAACCCAGGGGCGTTCTACCTCCGTGCTACACCCCCGGCCCTATTTTTTTTAATACTTTATTTTGAAACCGGGTCTCACGAAGTTGTGGAGGGCCTCACTAATTAGAGAGAGAGAGAGCTGAGGCTGGCCGCGAACCCGGATCCTCTGGTCTCCGCCTCCCAAAATACTGGGATTACAAGCGTGCGCCACCACGCCCGGCGCGAGACCCTGTTTCAAAAGAAAAAATAAAAAGGGCTGGGGGTATAGCTCGTCGGTAGAATGCCCCTGGGTTTAATCCCCGGTACCACACACACACACACACACACACATACACACACACACACACACACACACAAATGTCTGAGTGGATGTTACGTGGATGTCCCATCTGTAGTGGGCTCCTCTGTAGACAGCTGGAGAAGCTGTACATGGCAGCTAGAATCCATCCCTGAGAGGCAGGTAAGTGAGTGGCTGTGAGGAGGTAAAGCCCTGGGAATCAGGGTCACTGCAGGCCTCGGGGGAGAGTGCCCTCCAGGAGAAGGCTGCTAGTGGGGAAGATGGTCAGGGATAGGAATGGAGCTGCGAGGCCACAGCGGCAGCAGATGAAGCTGCGGAGAGGTGTGTGCTCCTAGGATGCGGGCGAGCAACTGTGTGAATGACAGTGGAGGATGACAGGGATAAGGAAAGGGGTCACGGAGGGGTCCACCAAAAAACAGGAGTGGCTGGATACCACGGCTGCTGCAGGAGAGAGGTATAAATCAGCCCTTCTCCCCGCGTGTACGGTGTGGCTCCTTTGCCATCCAGCAGACATTTGACACCTACTGTGAAGCAGGCCCTGCGCTGGCCTCTGGGGGTGGAGAGATGGACTGGGCTGAGCACCTGCCCTCAGAAGGTTCAAGGAGCAGAAATGGAACGGACCACGGCCGCGCCCTGGGGCGCCTGGCGGAGGGAAGAGGGCTTCAGCCGCTTACAGGAGTCAGGAGGGGGAAACTTCTCCAGAGAGAATTTGTTCCTCATCCTGTATTGCCATCTTCTCCATAGAAGCAAGAAAGCACAGAAGTATGTTCAGCTTGATACATTAAGATTGTTTAGGGCCGGGCGTGGTGGCGCACGCTTGTAATCCCAGTACTTTGGGAGGCGGAGACCGGAGGATCCGGGTTCGAGGCCAGCCTCAGCTCTCTCTCTCTCTCTCTCTCCTTGTCTCTCTCTCTCCCTGTCTCTCTCTCTCTCTCTCTCTACTTAGTGAGGCCCTCTGCAACTTCGTGAGACCCGGTTTCAAAATAAAGTATAAAAAATAGGGCCAGGGGTGTAGCGTGGAGGTAGAACACCCCTGGGTTCAATCCCTGGTACCACAAAAAAAAAAAAAAGATTGTTTAATTGCATCCTAATAGTTTAAAAAATAGTAAAGCATGTACTTTATGTAGTGATTTTTTTTTCAAACCAGATTACAAGTACTACATTCTTTGCTACTCTGAATAGGAGAGTTTTTATTTTAGTTAGCTCACATCTAAAGGACCTTATAAGGCAGGAGCATGATTACTATTTTAATGGTAAGAAAACAAAGTGGTATGCACAACCAGAAAGTATTTTTCCAAAGTTAAACAAGCACACAAGCCGGATCTGGGCTGTCCAACTCCTGGTGCGACTGAAGACTCCCTTCATCCAGCAGAGGCTATGATGAGGCAGACGTGCGTGTGTGTGTGTGTGTGTGTGTGTGTGTGTGTGTGTGT
>PVJS01044842.1:0-16490 GCA_004027185.1 Glis glis
CGGTACCGCAAAAAAAAAAAAAAAAAAAGTGAGGTGCATTCTTAGACAAGAAGGCACGGTGTGTTTTCATCTCTGGAACTTCTGCACATGGCTCTGTGTCCTGCAGGAGTGTGGGCTCCTTGTAAAGTGTAGCAATGGCAAATAAGATCCAGTCACAGGAGAGTCAAACCCAGGCAAGTCTGCTGGAGGGCAGACGTCAGCAGCCATAGCTTGCCAGAGCCTGAGGCTTCTGTGATGATCCCAAGCCTCTCCCACCCCCAGCCCACCCAGATGGAGCTTTATCTACTCTCCCCACACCCCTAAAAACTCTAGGTTCCACCAACAGCATCTCAGTTCCTCCTCCACCTGATGTTCTCTTTCACTTCCGTTCTGTGGTTGCCATTCTCTCTCCACCTGGAAAGTTGCCCCCAAACCCTGTCCCCACCTCGTCCCCTGACTAACAGACTCAGTCTCAGGTCTCAGCTAACAGGGCCTTTCTAGAAGTTGTTCCAGTCCTGGGGGCCTAGGTCAGCCCCCTGCCCTCATTCAACCTTCACCCATACCTTTCATAGGGCGTGGTCACTGTTTAGTTCTCCTCTCCCAAAAAGAGAATAAGCTTTTGGGACATAGGGTTGTTTCTGCCCATGCTAAAAGCCGCACCAGCACCCTGCCCTCAGTGTTTGTTAAATGCATCTGAGCCAGGCGGGGTGGCGCATGCCTGTAATCCCAGTATTTGGGAGGCTGAGACAGGAGGACCTCAGGTTCAAGACCAGTCTCAGCAATTTATCCCTCAGCAACTTAGTGAGACCCTGTTTCAAAATTAAAAATAATATAAAATAGAGCCGGGCATGGTGGCGCACACTTGTAATCCCAGTACTTGGGAGGTGGAGACCGGAGGATCTGGGTTCGCGGCCAGCCTCAGCTACTTAGTGAGGCCTCTGCAACTTCATGAGACCCGGTTTCAAAATAAAGTATAAAAAATAGGGCCAGGGAAGTAGCTCGGAGGTAGAAAGCCCTTGGGTTCAATCCCCGGTACTGCAAAAATAATAATAATAATAATAATAATAATAATAATATAAAATAGGGCTGGGAGTGTAGCTTGGAGGTAAAATGTCTCTGGATTCAATCTCCAGTTAAAAAAATGCATCTGAAGTAGTAAATGAACACATATGAGTAAAATCACAAGGGCCTCAGCCACAGGTAAATCCAAGTACCAGCAACCCCCAGCCGAAGCCGCCTCCTCGGCAGGGCCCATCTGTCCTGCTGTGTGCACCAGGGCTACAGAGCCAGGTCTGGGGGAGCTGCCAGCACTCTTTGGCAACCTGGATGAAGTAACAGCATGAACTCTTTTCCAGCGCGGCAGAACCATGCATTGTTGCAGCAGATGGTGGAGGAGGGAGCTCACTCAGGACTACAGGGTGAGTAATTGAGAGGCAAAGGTCAAAAACTAGATCTCGTTTGGGGGAACTGGCCTGTCAATTACAGATTTGCTGACTTCCTAAACATTTTTTAGAAATTTACTGATCAAAATATTACCATAGCCTGAACAAATTAAACTCAATCTACAGTAATTCAGGATGGGAAGTAAAACAATCACAGGTTTCAATCCAAGCTTTGCCACTAATTAGCTCTGTGACTTTGGGCAATTGACTTGATCACTCTGAGCCTCAGTCTCCTAATACGTAAAATGGGAAGAATAATACCTCACAGATGGTGAGAGAATTGTTATCTAGGTAAAGCATCTTGAATTTTTATTGATGTTAGTAAATGTAATTTTTTAATGTGGTACTAGGGATTGAACACATGCGGCATTCTACCTCTGAGCTACACCCCCAGCCCTTTTTTATTTTCTGTTTTGAAACAGGGTCTCACTAAATTGCTGAGGCTGAACTGGAACCTGGGATCTTCCTGTCTCAGTCTCCCAAGTACTAGGATTACAGGTGTGTGCCACCATGCCCAGCTAAATGTGAACTATTTAAACATTTATTTCTGGCTGGGCATGGTGATGCATGCCTGTAATCCCAGTACTTGGGAGGCTGAGCTAGAAGGATCGCAAGTTCAAGGCCAATTTCAGCAACTCAGTGAGACTCTGTTTCAAAATAAAAAATAAACCGGGTGTGGTGGTGCACACTTGTAATCCCAGTACTTGGGAGGCTGAGATGGGAGGATCACAGGTTCACAGCCAGCCTCAGTTACTTAGTGAGGCCCTCCACAACTTAGTGAGACCCTGTTTCAAAATAAAGAATAAAAAAATGGGGCTGGGGGTGTAGCTCAGAGGTAGAACGCCCCTGGGTTCCATCCCTTCTGCAAAAAAAAAAATAATAATAATAATAAAATAGGGCTGGGGGTGTAGCTCAGAGGTAGCATACCCCCATTTTCAATCCCCAGCACCACACACACACACAAATTATTTCTGAAGCTGGGTGCAGTGGGGCACACCTGTAATCCCAGTACTTGGGAGGTTAAGACAGGAGGATCACACGTTCAAGGGCAGCCTCAGCAACTTAGCGAGACCATGTTTCAAAATAAAAAAGACTGGGGTGTAACTCAGAAGTAAAATGCCCCTGGGTTCAATCCCCAGTACCAAAAAATAAATTTTAAAAAATTTAATTTCTAAAAAAGAGTTTCCACTGCTAGTGGCTCCATGACATCCACTTCAACTCCTGGAAGCCACATCAGCCAAAGATGAATTCCTCTATGGGATATACATGACAGTCGTTGACAGCACGGGAGCTTGTCAGGAGGTACGCTGGGAGTGACACAACTCACATGCTGTTTGTCAGAAAACTGGGTCAAAACAAGAACAACTCTGAATTCCTATCAGGAAGACCAACAATCCACGGCGGGGGGCGGGGGGCGGGGACGGGAGTGTCAGGGATCTGTTTCTACACTATATTCAGAAAGGTAAGTGCCAGGGTCAAGTACAAAGGGGAAAAAACAGAGCAGGGCCAGAAGAGGAAAACACATCTGGCTGGGGACAGGCGGGAAGGACAACTGAAGGTAACTGGGCCAGGCGCATGCCTGTAATCCCAGTACTTGGGAGGCTGAGACAGAAGGATGGCAATTTGAGGCCAGCCTTCATGAGACTGTCTCAAAATAAAATAAAAAGAGTTGGGGATGTAGCTCAGTGGTAGAGCATTTGTCTAGCATGAGGGAGGGTGTGGGTTCAGTCCCCAGCAACACACACACATAATTGGTCTTAACTAGAGAGCTTAATTGTTCAGTCTTCTCATCCTTAAAACCAGGTAAGACAACAGTCGGCAGCCCAATCGTGCGCTCTGAACCCCAGCCCAGGTTCACTCCTGATTGTTAACTGCCACCGTATGTTCTAGAATACCACCACTCTTTCCTTTGTTACCTTCAAGTAGGAAAAAGGGGGTCAGTTCCAGTAGGAAAAAGCCTCAGTTCCCTGAGGCTCCAAGTCTACCCACCCCACTGACCACCACCCCACTAACAGAGTATAAGCTGGGGGCTTGAATTCACTTGGCCCAGGAGCCAACTGGTGTCATTTGAAACTTTAAAAGCCAGAGAAGGTATATGTTGACATCATGATCCGGCAGCTTCCTCTCCCCAAACCACTGGCCAAATCTTTCAATAAAGTGTGCCTAGCCTGCCTCTCAAGACCTATTTGCACAGGGAGAAAAAAAAAAGCGCAAAGCTCGGGCTGCCTGCTTGTGTGAGAGCTTTCTTTGTCAGTCAGCACAGAGCTACTGATGTGATGGGCAATCAGCTGACAGGAGAGAAATACTCTGACATCTGCCAACTTGTCACTGAAGGAAAGAAAAATAGAAGGGGTGAAAAATGAGGGGCCTGCAGAAGCCGTCGGAGCCCATCCTTTCTGTCAGACAGCTTTAGTTGACTTCTGGTCCCATCACTCTTCCCGGGTGGAAGAAAGACCGAAGGCACCAAGAAGTGAAGAATGTGAATTGCGGGCCTCACTCAACCGGGCAAGAGTCTGACCAGGGTTAGAGGAAGCCGAGTACCCTGCCCACGAGTCCTCAGAGTCTGAAGGCAGAGCATAGTAGGTTTTTGCGGGTCGGGTCTTTTTGCAATGCTGGGGATTGAACCAAGCCCCTCCGACATGCTAGATAAGTGCTATATCACTGAGTTATACCCCCAGCCCTTCCTTGAGATAGTGAGCTCAAACTGAGGTGCCCAGGCTGGTCTTGAACTTGTGATCTTCCTGCCTCAGCTCGAGTAGCTGGGATTACAGGCACGCACCTCACCCTTTGAGCACACAGGTTTCTGCTTGCAACCTTTGGGCTGTTCCGAGTTGACTTCAGTCTGTCACTTCTTTGCTCCATGGCCTTGAACATCCTGTGCACCCTGGGCCTCGGCTTTCCCATCCATGGACCTCGGATTACAATGCCCAATCTGCAGGCAGATTGTGTAAAGTGCCCAGAACAGGAGCCTCCTTCACTAGACACATGCAGAGATTCATGTGTGGCCTCTAACAAGTTACTTCATCTTACCCAAGTTCCCCTGCCCCACCTATAAAGTAGGAGTGGTTATTGAGGGAATTTGTGTAAGATATTACCCACAAGGTTACACAATGCCTCCCTGTAAGCTTTTTTATGTCTCCCATCTGGGAGATCTTGAGTAGGTCTGAGCTTTAGCAAAGAATGAAATGGTCAGTGTCTATGCTTGTAACAAGCAATATTGGGGCATCCTCCTATATAGGCAACTATAAAATTACCCAAAGCACAAGTAAGGAGCATCAGCTTAGAAACTGGGGGAGATAAGCTGGGCATGGTGGCGCACAACTATAATTTCAGTACTTGAGAATCACTGGTTAGAGGCCAGCCTCAGCAACTTAGCGGGACCATTCTTTTCTTTCATTTTGGTACTGGGGATTGAAAACAGGGGTGCTCTATCTCCAACCTACACTCCCAGCCCTTTTTTTTAAATTTGGAAATAGGATGTCACTAAATTGCTGAGGCTGCCCTCAAACCTGCAATCCTCTGGTCTCAGCCACTCAAGTACTGCAATTATAGGCATGTGCCACCACAACCATTCTGAGACCTGCTTTCAAAATAAAAAGGGCTGAGGATGTATAGCTCACAGGTAGAATGCTCCTGGATTCAAAACCCCATACCAAAAAGAAAGGGGTGGGGGGAAATGGGGGCAGTAAAAAGAAAAGAATCACATGAATAAGAAACAGAAGTATATAATTATGGAGCTCAGAACCAAAAACATGTACAGTACTTAAGGGCATAGGCGCTAAAAAACGCTGAAGAATCTTGGGCTTACCCCTGCACAACCCTGGGCTTCCACTCTCTGCTTCCAATCCAAGGAAATAAGAGTTGCTGAGGGTGAACTGGTTAAAATAAATGCAAAAGTTCTTAGAACACTAACTGGTGTGTAGGAAACTACTGTTGAGGAGCTGTGGGTGTAGTTCAAAGGTAAAGGGCCTGCCTAACATGCACGAGGCCCCAAGTTTGATCTCTAGCTCCACAAAAAAGGGGGGGGGGGAGAGAAAGCTCTTAGCAATCCTATCAGAAGCCCTGTTTTACTCAAGGAATATGCATGGCTCCCCCTTATTTCTTGCCCTTCCTTGCAGTTAGTTTGGGTCACGTGACACACACTGAGAACAAGTGTCATGTGTCACTGCGGGGCTAAAGCATACAAGACTTGGTGCATGTGTTAAGTGTTTCTTCCCATCTCCACAATCATGGAAACCACATGCCGTGATGACAGAGCCACAAAGTGGAAGAAGTCTGAATCTCCGAGTCACCACATGGGGAACAACGGCCCTGGTCACCCAGCTTGTACTCACTCTGCGAGACAAGCCTCTGCTGCATTTTAGAAACTCAGGACACATTTCCTGAGCACCTAACTGTTCCAGGCACCACCCGTAGTGCTTCTATGCACTTTAACCCTTCGTTCCCTGCTGTAGAACAGTACTTCCAATCTGGGGATAGTTGTGGCACCCAAGGACACTTGGCAATATCTGGTGACAGTTTTGGTTGTCACAACTGATAAGAGTCCTACTGGAATCTAGTGCATAGAGACCAGGGACTTGCTAAACAGCACTGTAATGGATTAAATGTACAAAAACACCCCCAAAACAAAACCCAGACCCTAACCCCCTTCTCCGGGATAACCACTATTACGTTTCTTCTACTTCTAGATACTCTGCATGTGTAAGTAAAGGCATGCATAGTTTTTACACTCAAATGGGAACAAACCACACACATTGCTCTGCATATGTGTATCTCGAGTTCATTTTGTATCTGTCTTTAGAGATCTAAGTCTTACAAATACTAATTTCTGAGGGCTGAGGATGTAGCTCGGTGGTAGAGCACTTACTTGCCTAGCATGTGTGAGGCCCTGGGTTCAATCCCCAGCACTGCAAAAAAAAAGATGCTGATTTCTCAAGATCATAATGGAAACCTTTCTCCTTGGAATTTCCCAAGGGAGCTGTTAAGAAACCTTAGTCCCGGCCCCACCCCCAGTGACTGGTTCAACTCACCTGGGAAAGACCAGTTCCAAGGAACAACCAGGATTGAGGACTAGAGTAAATCCTTCCGCCTGTGCCGTGTCTCACTCCTCCCAGACCTTCTCAACTTTCTGTTCCCCGCATCACACGCATTTAAACATGGCCCAAGGAAGGAGTAGTCAACGCTTGACTGAAAGCCAAGAAGAACACTGGGATTCTCAATATGGACATCACTGCTGAGCCTGACGAGCAGTTTCAATGGAGTGGCCAAGTGTTTTAAACAGTAAAAATTAGAGAAGTTCATACAGTGAAACCCTTTTAAGGCCTTTGATTATAAAAAAGGAACAGAGAAATGGAACAGACAGCAAGTGATTCAAGATCTAATCATCCCGAAGCACATTACATGTTTTACAAATGTACCATCTACTTGCCTCACACTGCTTCGGAACAAGCAAGGAAATGCCCTCATATTCTCTCAAAACTGTTTCGACCAGAAATTATTGTGCAACCAAAGAAAGATTATCAGCTTAAAGAGGGCCACAGGGTTAGTAGTGTGAAGTCACTACAGGTAGTTCCCACATCATTTAACCCTCCAGGAAAGAAATGTTCTCGGTAACTTGCCCAAGGCACCCCACCACAGGGTCCCCTAGAGGAAAGGCAAACTCCAAGACTCCAGTTACAGGGAGAAATCACAAACAATTCTCTTCCTGCTAAAATGTACACCTTAAATACTTTCTAATTATGTTTTCAAATGTGATCCATGTGTTAATTTCCTAAGTGGAATTCTGCAGAACATCTGGGTCAAAGTGTACTTTGGATTATCATAAAGGATGAACCAGAGGGGGAAAAATACATGACAAAGACTTTACTTTTAAATGATTGTAAGTACATCAAATAATAACATGTAACAAGTTCTCAAGTCCTATCATCTAGCAATTTTGATTAAGATAAACTAACAGCAGCCCAAACAAGTATATTAGTATTCATTGTTCTAATCCCTAGCCAGAATGGACTACTTTAAGGCTGGCTGCTGCTTCATACAAGTTACAAATAGCTATTTACTACTTTTTCATAGATAAAGCCCCTGACCTTCAAGAAAGCATAAGGGAAAATTATTTAACCCCTTTCTTTCTTTAAAGAATTGTGGTTTTTTTTCCCTACTAGATCTAAGAAAGAAAAGTCAACATTGATACATATGTGGTTTGAGCTAAAAGGCATGGGAAAACAGACAACATATACTCATTAAATTTCTAAGAAATAGAAGGTAAAAAGAGGAAAGCTTTGGATAAGGACTAAGTCTGTACAAAGAAGCTAGATTTGCTACTCTCCAAAAAGTGAAGGGACCTATTATAGAACGTACAGAAATAATTTAATGCCTTTCACAAGAACAGAACTCAAGCTTTGCTAAATCTTCGCACTCCACGAGGCCATCTAAAACGCCGATGCACGGAACAGGTGCTTTTTCCATCTATCCATTTATGCGGTAGTTTTCATGGATTTCTGGCCGGATGTCGCAGACAAAGGCTAAGAGGTTATCCAACACTTCATCCCTGTTCTGCCGAAAGTAGGTCTGGAGGACAGTCATCTTCTCCTGGGTCTCCTTTTCCACTTCAGAGCTGCAGCTGCCATGGGATCCCAGGGCCTGGAGTCGAGGAGGAATGACAAAGGACATCAGGAAGATGCTCCGCTCATCCAAGAACATTTAGTGAGCAACTTGCTGACTTTTGGAGAAACCCCAGCTCATCAATGAACACAATGACTCAGTAGTAGGCAACATAACCTTGTGACTGAAGAGTGTGCAGGGAAGCAGGCATTCCCACCCAGTTAACTGGAAACCACACCTAACCAAAGGTAAACTGCAGAGCAGTTTCACTGCTAGGAAATTCTCCCAGAAACAAATTCACAGTTCTCCTAAAGACTAGAATTAACCTGAAGACTCAACACTACAGGGGCAGTGGCACACACCTTTAATTCAAGCTATTCTAGAGGCCGAGGCAGGAGGATTGCAAGTTTCAGGCCAGACTGAGCAATTTAGCAAGATGCTGTCTCAAAGTAAAATAAAAGGGACTGGGGATATACATAACTCAATGGCAAAGCACCCCTGGGTTCAATCCCCAGTACTGAAAAAAAAAAGAGAAAATACTGTTCAGTGATATGAAATGAACTATGCAGTTTAAGGGGGAGAAACACAAGATGTAAAACAGTTATCAGTAAGGTATATTTTTGGTGTGGTTTTAAAAAATGGGAAGATATATGGCATTAAACTATTAAAAAAAACACAAGAAAGATATAACTTGAACATACAAGGAATTTCACCATTAATGGTTAATGTTTTAGCTCTTAAATTCAGCAGATTCACCAGGATTATGAATATGAAGTATGTTCTCTCATATATACCCAGAAAAATAAATAAGAAGCTAACAGTAGCTAGCTCTGAGGAGGCCTGTAAGTCTGGGTGACAGGGGAACTCATTTCTCATTGCTGCTATTTTTGCTGCTTCAATTTTTTACTGTATGCATGTCTTAACTGTTCAGTTTCTATTCATAAACTAACACATACTGGTTTGTGAATTTCCTTCTACCTTCTATATGGTCTTTATAGTGTGGTTGGCTTTTTGTTAACTGCCACACCTACTTTACTAGAATTTGACCAATTGAGTTCTAGAAGATGTAACTTTGACCCTTTTCATTGCCCAACCTGTTCTTACCTCATTTTATTTATATATATGTGCCAGTTATCGACACTATCCCTTCATACTTTTATAACATAATGGTTTTAAAAGCATTCTCACACACCATCTATTTCTCACATGAACCTATGAGGAAGCTCTCACTCCACTTTTTACAGACGAGGAAACCAAGGCTCAAAGGGCAAGGCGAACACACAAAGACTCAAACTCAAGTCCTCCGAGTTCAAACTTAGGACCCTTCAGACTATAACTGCTCGTATACAGGAATAACCCAGTGCGTTTCACAATAGCTCAGTTGCTAACTCATGTTTTCACGTCTATAACCACTACCTGGGGGAGGATAAACCCCCACTACCTCTGTTGCACGAATACAAACCATATGCCAAGCTCCAGAAAGTCACCTCACAACTAAAGAGGGTACCATGGATGCTACTAGAAAAAACAGAGCGTGTGCTTTACAGTGTAACACTGATACCATCCCCATAAGCAACAGAAAGGGTACAAATACAGACAGGAGGCGGCTGCCCTGACACGAGAGCATTTCACATGCAGTCTGAAAAACTTATAGTAACAATCAGCCCTGTCAGAGAAAAGTTTGAATGGCTCTGTAATCACCCAGTGCAAAGATGATCGAAACTTTCATTACTTAATGCTAAGAGGGAGGCATGTCCCTCAATCACTGGACTTGGGCCTGGGAGGGTGTTTACCTGATACTGGACACAAAAGCACAGAACTCAAAAAGGCAAAGACAAGAGTAGAGCTAGAAAAAGAATCCTGAATATATCAGTTAAGCTCCTGGAGCAAGATCTACCTGAGGTTTTAATTATATAGGCCAAGCCGGGCGTGGTGGCGCACGCTTGTAATCCCAGTACTTGGGTGGCTGAGACTAGAGGATTGGGTTCGTGGCCAGCCTCAGCGACTTAGTGAGGCCCTCCCCAACTTAGTGAGACCCTGTTTCAAAATAAAGAATAAAAAAATAGGGCTGGGGGTGTAGTTCAGGGGTAGAATGCCCCCAAGTTCAATCCTCAGTACCCCAAAAAAAGAAAAAAAGAAAAAATAATAATTATATAGGCCAATAAATTGTGAACCAGTGTCAATTGTGTTTTCTGTAACCTATATCTAAGAGTCCTGATAGTGCTTCTTTTCATTGTGAATCCTTCCTCCAATCTTTCCCCTTTCTAGAATTTTCCCTGCATACCATCTGATTTGGTATCATTATTATATGCATCACAGTAGTCTATACTGGTAGTAAATCTCTATATACTGTACTAAAGCAGGGCTTCGTTTTATGTATGTTTATGACAGAGCACTTTTCACAGTTATGTTTGCATGACTTACGTTTTATTGCCGAGTCTGTAAATTAAGCTCCATGAGGGCGGGACCATGTCTATTTCTTTTTACAGCTGATCCCCCAGCATCTAGCATACTACCTGACACATGTTAACCATTTAGTAGATTTGTTAAATGACTGAGTAAGTGAAGATTAGGATTCGATGTTAGGAGACAAAAAGAAAGAAAACTGATCATCCCAAGAGACTCAGCCTGAGCATCCAATGAAACATACAAGCCAGGCACAGTGGCATGCCTGTTATCCCAACCAATCCCAGTGACTCAGATGGCTGAGGCAGGAAGATCACAAGTTCAAGGTCAGCCTGAGCAGCCAGGCGTGGTGGCGCACGCTTGTAATCCCAGTACTTGGGTGGCCGAGACAGGAGGATCTGGGTTCCGTGGCCAGCCTCAGCTACTTAGTGAGGCCCTCCACAACTTAGCGAGACCCTGTTTCAAAATAAAGAATAAAAAATAGGGCTGGGGGTATAGCTCGGAGGTAGAATGCCCCTGGGTTCAATCCCTAGTACTGCAGAAAAAAAAAGGTCAGCCTGAGCAATTTAGTAAAGCACCATCTCAAAACAAAAAATACAAGTGCTCAGAGGTAGAGCGCCCTGGGTTCACTCCTAAGAAAGAAACATGTAACAAATACGCACTGGGGGTATAGCTTAGTGGTAGAGCACTTGCTAGCATGCAAGGCCCAGGGTTTAATCCCCAACACTGCAAAAAAAAAAAAAATACAATAACCAAATTTTCAAAGCTACAAGAATCAAATTCTCTGAGCTATGCCAGACTATTTTTAGAGTGGTGATGGTGGGGGACACAGGAAACTTATGCAAATTGAAAAGAAAAAGGGGGACCCACCGCAGCTTCCTTGGCCTTGAACTCTTTCTCCCTCTGCAGGCGGTACTGTTCAATTTCAGCCTGAGCTTCTTCTTTGGCCTGCTTCAGCCTCCGGTTCTTTCCTGTTTTTAAAGGAGAGAGCTCCATGAGGAAGCAGTTAAAAGACAAGCAAACACTGAGATGGTGAAATTCAACAGTGAACAAATAAAAAAACTTTAAGACCCCAAAGATGTGCATAGGAAAGAGGGAATTGAGAGCTAACCAATAGTATAAGGAAGCATTCGGATACAAGAAGTGCCACCTAGGGCTGGGGATGGAGCTGTGGTAGAGCATGTGCCTAGCATGACCAAGGCAATGGGTTCTATCCCCAGCACTGACCAAAAACCAAAAAGAATGCCTTTCATAACAGCCCATAAAAATGATGGGAAAACCATGGAATGTTTTAGAATATTCTCTCAATTCAACTATTAAAACATCAACATAAAGCCAGGCATGATGCACATGCTCGTAGTTCCAGTCACTTGGGAGTCTGAGGCAGGAAGATCACTGGAGCTTTGGAATTTGAGACCAGGCTGGGCAACACAACGAAGGCACCAACCAACCAACATAAGATGGGTGACATGAGCCACCTGGGGAATTCCTCCTCCCAAGAAGTAAACACCTAAGTATGTTTCTGATGATAACTGGAGCACTGCTTAAGAGCTTAGCAAGGATGCTAATATGCTACCAAGGGACAACAATCTAAAATGTAACTAATGAAACAAATGATGTAATACTGGAAACTAAAAACCTTGCCTATGGCAAGGAAGTCAGTAAAGTGTTGACTGGGAAGAATGTTGAGTAGGGAGCAAGACAGCGCAGCAGCTGAGAGGTGAGGAGACATGGGTTCTGGTTTCTGGAAGAAAGCAGTTTGACAAAAAGCTGGAAAAAAATCTCTAGGTTGTATGAAAACAGACTCTAAGTCCAGTCAGCACATCCTCTTTGCTTTAAATCTCTGCTCGCCAAACTTCTTGGACACCCAAAAGGAATAAAAAGAGAGTTCTGGATTATCAACCTAAGCACTTATTTAATTCACAGCAAAAGATATCCTGCATCTAAAACTAAACTTTAAGATGGGTGTGGTGGTGCACACCTATAATCCTAGTACTTGGGAGGCTGAGACAAGAGGACAGCAGGTTCGAGACTAGCCTCAGCAACTTAGTGAGGCTTCCAGCAACCTAGTGAGACCCTGTTTCAAAAAAAAAAAAAATAAAATAGGACTGGGGGTGTAGATCAGAGGTAGAATGCCCTTGGGTTCAATCACTAGTAATAAATAAATAAATAAATAAATAAATAAATAAATAAAAACTAAGCTTTGTTATATTGTATTAAGTTTTCCAGAGCCCACTCAACCCATGTAGATGAATGAAATTGAATATAACCTTCTACCTACTTGATGAAGAACAGATTTTTGGACCTGTAATGACCTCATGACATCAACACTCTATGCAGCTAGTCTGGAACAATTAACAGGTCTCTCTCTAAACTATTTTTTCAAGTCTGTATTTAGATTATTTGGGGCTGACTCCTGTAGCTTCAATCCACCTGTACTCTGATCCTTCACATGCTATCCTACCCATCAGCTATACAGGGCCAGATTTCAAAGCCAAACATCTTTTCCAAAACAACAATCTACAAACAACATTCACGGCCCAGATATCATGCAGTAGCTCCACATAATTTCCTAATACATCACTCCCAACACCCATGGCTCCCTAAATTACTTACTTAATGCCATCTTTGCCTTTTAGCAAGCATCTTCAATATTCAATTTTGATAAGCTTTTCTGGAAACCAAAAGTATATGAACAGGAAATATCCCTCCCCTAAGACTAGGGATTAAACCTAGGGCCTTGTACATTCTAGGCAAGCGCTCTACCACTGAACTATACCACCAGCCTCTATATTTCTTTAAAATCCTGTTTTTCTTGGGCTTACAAATGGGAGCTAGTGCTTTGTTTCACTCCAATGAAATAAACCATAACACATTATTTTAAAACATGTTTAATGTCCAAAGCAATAATTACTTTTTTTTTTTGTGGGACCGGGGATTGAACCCAGGGGCATTCTACCTCCGAGCTACACCCCTAGCCTTATTTTTTATCCTTTATTTTGAAACAGGGTTTCGCTAAGTTGCGGAGGGCCTCACTAAGTAGCTGAGGCTGGCCAGGAACCCAGATCCTCCTGTCTCAGCCTCCTAAGTACTGGGATTACAAGCGTGCACCACCACGACTGACTCCAAAGCAGTAATTTCATAAAATTATTTTACTACATTATGCACTGTTTCTTCCCAGTTCTTTGTGTGTGTGTGTGTGTGTGTGTGTGTGTGTGTATGTGGTACTGGGGATTGAACCCAGGGGTGTTTTCACTGAGCTACACCCCCAGCCCTTTTTTATTTGGAAACAGGGTCTCACTAGGTCACTGACAGTCTTGCTGTGCTGCTGAGGCTGCCTGCAAACCTCCCCTCAAACCACACCCAGTTGCCTCATCCCTTTTTTTTTTTTTGCGGTACAGGGGATTGAACCCAGGGGCGTTCTACCTCCGCGCTACACCCCCGGCCCTATTTTTTTATGCTTTATTTTTGAAACCGGGTCTCACGAAGTTGCGGAGGGCCTCACTAGGTAGAGAGAGAGAGAGAGAGAGAAGAGATCGATCGATCGATCGATCGATCGTGTGCGCGCGCATGCACGCTGAGGTTGGCCGCGAACCCGGATCCTCCGGTCTCCGCCTCCCAAAGTACTGGGATCACAAGTACTGGGATCACAAGTGTGCGCCACCACGCCCGGCTTGCCTCATCCCTCTCAACTAGGCAAGTCAGCCATAGTTGCAGATCAAGAAAGGACATAACTTCTTTCAAATTGTAGTTCTTTTGAATACATCTGTTTCCAACTACTGAAAATCCCAAAATGTGTGTATTAGCAAGAAACTAATCTCGCCGGGCGTGGTGGCGCATGCTTGTAATCCCAGTACTTTGGGAGGTGGAGACCAGAGGATCCGGGTTCGCAGCCAGCTTCAGCTCTCTCACTCTCTCTCCCTACTTAGTGAGGGCCTCCGCAGCTTCGTGAGACCCGGTTTCAAAATCAAGTATAAAAAAATAGGGCCGGGGGTGTAGCGCGGAGGTAGAACGACCCTGGGTTCAAACCCCGGTACTGCAAAAAAAAAAAAAAAGAAACTAATCCCTTTAAAACAAATGCATTCAGCAAATAATAGCTACCAGAAATATAAAAAAAACCCTGGAGCCGGGTGTGGTGACACATACCTATAATCCTAGTACTTGGGAGGCAGAGATAGGAGGATCGCAAGTTCGAGGACAGCCTCAGCTAGTAGTGAGACTCTCATCGACCTAGCAAGACCCTGTTCAAAATAAAAATATAATCGGGCTGGGGGGTGTAGCTTGGAGGTAGAATGCCCCTGGGTTCCATCCCCAGCACTGCATAGAAAAAAAAAACAGGAGAAAAAAAAAAACGTGCACCAGGCTTGCCAGGGTAGTGAAAGGTCTAAAACATGAACCCTACCTCCAAGGAACGCGTTACCATATTCCAAGTATTTGTTCCTGCATTTCCCCCAAATAGTCTCAAATCCTCCCCAACAGATAAAATGTTGGTGATGAGTCACCACTGGACAAACTCTGAGAAGTCATTCTGGAAATACCGTATCTTGGGGCATGAATGGAAATATTCTACAAAGAACACAGAACTTTCTAGTCACCAGAACAGAAATAAGATATCTTGTCACCCCCAACACCCTCAAAGAAAGCTTTTCCTGGGAAATGAAAAGAGTATCACAAACCCTACCAGAGCCATACTTAAAATCTACTTGGATGTGAGAAATTTGAGCTTATACTAGAAGAAACACCAAGTAATTACTAGATTAACGACTCCTTGGTATTTTACCCTTGCAAGGGAAAGGAGAACTCTAAACTCCAACTATGCTGCTTTCCAGCATCTGGTCAAATTCTTTCTCTATGAGCCTCATTTTCCCATCTGTAAAATAGGAGTAAAGACATTTTTGTCTTCAGATGGGAAATTGGATAAAATTAAATCAGACAAGGTTTCCAGTACCTTGGTCTAGTGACTGAGCCATATAATACAAACAGGTTGTTGCACCACTCTGACAGAAACAAGCACTTGGGAGGGACTCCTAGCACAATCTGCTGGGAGGAGGAAGAATCAGGAAATGCTTCTGGGAAGAACTGCTGCCTACATTTTCAGATTTGAAAGAAGACTAAGGGATAGAGAACAAAGGGGAGGACGATGGGAAAAGGTGCCTCCAACCGGAGCAGCCAGTATGCAAAAGCCTGCAGGTAAAAACGGAAGTTGGCTTTGAGGAATCACTGCACTTCTCCATGGGGGAAGGAGAGTGCCTAAAAGTGAGATCAGGCAAGAATGCAAAAGCCTGATCCAAAAGGCGCTTCCTTCGACCCATTAAGGAATTTGGGCCTTATTTGGCTGGCACTAGAGGTTTGTTGACTGGAAAGGTGGTCGAGAAGTCGTTAGCATTTCACACAGATAACTGACAAGTCAGGAGTAATTGCAGAAGAATAGGACTGGCTTCTTCCGGGCATCAGCCTAGATTAGAAGCACCTGTTCAATTCTTTAACAACTTTTGTCTTTCTCAACCCTACCCTTCCACTCACCAGCAATTATCCTATCCAATATCTGCTTCCTTCGCTGGAACCTGGAATACCACGATGCGCATGCACCAGCTCTATGTTGGCACTTACTAGCCGCATTAAGAATAGTATGTAGCTGGGCGTGGTGGCACACGCCTGTAATCCCAATACTTGGGAGGGTGAGACAAGAGAATCACAGGTTTAAGGACAGCCTCAGCAACACAGCGAGACAGTCAGAAACCCCAGCAAGACTTTGTTTCCAAACAAAAGATAAAAAGGGCTGGGGGTGTAGCTCGGAGGTAGATCGCCCCTGGGTTCAATCCTCTCTCTCTTTCACTCTTCCCCCCAACCCCACCTCTCTCTCTCTCTCTCTGTCTCTCTCTCTCTCTCTCTCTCTCTCTCTCACACACACACACACACACACACACACACACGTATCTAAGAAAACAATGACTTGGGCTACTACAGGAGCTTCCAAGAAGCTGTGGTCCTGGACTAGGATGCTGGCAGTCGAGAATGGGAAAAATGAACAGATACACCCGCCTTGACGACTAATTAAAGGTG
>PVJS01044843.1:0-16497 GCA_004027185.1 Glis glis
AAGAAAGAGCCATTGCTTCAGTTCAGGTCCAGAAGCAAGCAAAGACGGATGCCCTGGCTCAGCTGTGGGCAGGCGGAGTTCCCTCTTGCTCAGCCTTTTTCTTCTTTTCTGGCCTTCTGCTGATTGGATGAGGCTCTCACTCATGAGGAGGGCCTCTGTGTTGCTCAGTCCACTGATTCAGATGTTAATCTCATCCAGAAACACCCTGGCAGACACACCCAGAATGATGCTTGACCAAATGTCTGGACAGCTGGTACTCAATCAAGCTGACACATGAAATTAACCACCACACCTACCAGCTGGAATTGTTTGATATTTTAACATGCAGAAACTAGCTGTCTCATAACTGCATGGAACATACACAAGTGTCTATAGCTGAGATTGCTCCTTACCTGTTGTTGACCCCGATTTCACGCAGGCCAACATGAGCAGGTTTCTGATAAGACAGTCATTCCGTGAGCTGGCCCCGAGAGAAACAAAATTATGATGAAGATTTTGTCTCCAGGGCACACACAGAGGTTTGGAGAGGAAAAACTGGCTGAATTAACTCTAAAAAAAAAAGGACAGATGGGTAAAGACACCCAAAGAGAATACTCTCCATTAGCATCCCCCCAGCATGAGCAGTGAGATGGACAAGAGAGTGGAGAGAGTTCACACCTGCTAGAAGCTGCATGTCTCACTTCAAAGTTGCACAGGAGCCATAGAGTATGAGCAAGGATTAGGAGTGAGAGAGCCAGGGTCTATCTCAGCTCTAACATGTGGTAATGGAGACATTACCACATTAGCTCAGGAAGGACATTAGCATCCAGGCCTCTGCTCCTCCTCCAGGAATCAGGGATGATGATAGTGCCTACAGTAGAGGCTGGGAAGACCCCGTGACTGCATAACTGTGATGTGTTTTGACTGCCACTGGTGCACAGGGTCCATGTAGTTCACCCTCTGTGTCAACGGACTCCACATCCATAGATCCAAACAACTGCAGGTCAGAAATATTAAAGAAAAAAGTTGCATCTGTACTGACCATGCACAGGCTCGCTTTTCATGTCACTGTTCCCTAAACAATATAGTATAACAACTATTTGTTGTGGTTTGGATCTTAAATGTCCTCAGAAGCTCATGTGTTGGAGGGTTGGTCCCCAGCTGTTGGCACTATTAGGAGGTGATGGGAACTGTAGGAAGAGAGGCCTAGTGGGAGGAAATAAGTCACTGGGGGTGTGTCCTTAAAGTGGATATAGGGACGCTGGCCCCTCCCTCTCTCTTTGCTTCCTGGCCCCCATGTTGGGCCACCATGTGCTCCCCACCATCATGTTCTGCCTCGCCACACAGGCCAAAAAGCAATGGAGCCAGTCAACCACGTACTGATCGCTCTGAAGCCATGATCTGAAATACTCCTCACCTCCTTCTAAGTTATTCATCCCAGGTACATTAACACTGTTGCACAAAGCTGACTAACATACTATTTACACAGAATTTACATGGTTTAAGGTAGTATAAGTAATCTAGAGATGGGTTAAAATATGCAGGAGGATTGTATAAATTAGATGCAAATGCTATCCCACTTTATACAAGAGACTTCGGCAGCTTCAGATTTTGGTATCTGCAGGGAGTCCTAGAACGAATCCCACATGGATACCAAGGGACAACTATATTTGTTAAAACATACATTTTTTCATTGCATTCCATAATATAAAAAGTAATTTCTTACTGGTGAAATCATTCCTCCTATCCACATTCTACAGTAAACTTCTTCACCCCAAATCTAGGAATCTCCTGAGCATCAATCCAGGTTCACCCAAGGAATTCTCTCAAGATGTATATACTACAGCAGATGAGAGATGGGTTCTGTTAATATTTCCACTGCATAATTCTTGGAAAGTTTATGAGATCCATAAGCAATTCTTGAAAAAAGAGTAAAACAAAGCTAAACAGAGTAGAACTTTTGAGAGCTTCTAATATGCTAATGTGCATTGCAATTCTCCAGAAGATGATAAGTTCTGCAATGGTGTACTGATTCCTTTGCTCATGGAGCCCTAATTTCATTCTGGAAGACATGTAAAAAACTCTAGTCTACCACCATGCCTTAACACAGCCTGTTGAAAATTGCTCTGGGTGATAGAGGCATTCAGAAGTGTCAGGTGAACAGATAGAGCTGGTGGTGGCGGGAAGTTTGGGTAAGCATTTCTCCATCTAAATGTTGAAAAGGTAAAAGTTTGCTAGACAAAGAAAGAGAGGTACTAGGGAGGTGCAGTCCTGCAGGCTGCGCAGAGCACACTGGCGCTGCCCAGGTACACCCACCAGGATGGAGTCCAATCTGCAACACCTGCCCGGGTCGTGTTCCCAGGTGGACTTTATTAGCTCTTTCTGGGTGACCTTCTCTGTCCTATACTGTGATTCCCTCCCAGCTGGCTCCAGAGGCTCCCAAGTCCACACCCTTTCCCACTTACTGTCCTGCTGCTTGGGGTCCCAGCCAGCCTCAAGGCCTCCCCAACCTCTCCAGGTTCCATTTCCACAGGGGGCCTATGGCTATTCTGATCCTCATCAGAAAGTCTTAGAGCATATTGCCCCCCTCTTTCTTTCATTACATTATAAACTCTTCAAAACACAGATTATGTCTGCTCATTTGGTAGTCCCCTAGGAAAAGCCTCACTCTTGATTGACAAATGAAGGCCTAAGGTCAATAACGAGTCAGTGAGTTGTGCACAGACAGGAAACTCCCAGACTCCTGGTTGTTCTTGCTCTCCTTTCCCCTGGGGCAGGTCAGAATTTATATCCATATGTCAGTGCTTGGGGCATTGGAAAACTGAGAGGCTTAATGGCTCTTCTGGGAAATATGTCTGCTTTGGTCCAAATGCTTATGGCCCCCCAAGATTTATATGTTGAAATCCTTACCCTCAAGGTGGTGATATTAAGGGGCTTTGGGGAATAGCCTGGGTCAGGGAGGTAAGGTACCTTCGTGAATGGGATTGGTGCCCTTATAAAAGAGACTCCAGAGAGGCCCCTTTCCCCTTCCACCACATGAGGACGCATCATAAGCACTCTCTATGAACAAGAAATTAGCCTTCGACAGACACTGAATCTATCAGTGCCTTGATCTCAGACTTCTAGCCTCCATAACCATGAGAATTAAATTCCTGTGGTTTAAGCCACCCAGTCTGTGGTATTTTGTTATAGCAGCCTGAGCTGACTAAGATAATATCCATGTTCATAACCTCAAACCAAACCTTAGAGGCTAATTGCAGAAATAACTGCTCACACCAGTCTATTCTTTCTGCATTACACAAACAAGATTAATTATGTCTAAGATGCCAAATTAAATTATTAAACCAAAGCCGCACTTGGAAAGGAAACAACAGGAGAGTTAGAAGCAGATTCTCATTAATTGATCTTACCCCTTGGGTTAGTCAGCATTTCATGGCTATGAGCCAAATCCCTGACAAGAACAACTTAGAAGAGGACGAGTTTATGTAGGCTCACAATTTCAGAGGACTCTGTCCGTGGTTGGCTGAATCCACTGCTCCTGGCCTATAGTGAAGCAGCACATCATGGTAGAAGGGTGTGGCAGAGGGAAGCTGCTCAGCTCATGGCAGTTTGGAAGCAAAGAGAAAGGAGAGGGCTAGGAAGAAGATAAACCTCCCAGGGCGAGCCCTCAGTGACCTACTTGCTCCAGCTAGGTCCCACCTCCCAATAGTCCATTCAGCCATCAATGGGTTAATCCACCGACGAGGTCAGAGCCTTCACGATCCAAGCACTTCCCCCAAAGCCCCACCTAGAAGTACACGAGACTTTGGGGAACATTCCAGACCCAACCATAAAATGCCTACTTAGAAAATTATCTCCTTGCTGGGGTCCCTCATCCCACAACCATCACCCTCCCCCTTCCTTCTTGCCATCTAATCCTGCACAAATCCAAACCCCAACCCCAGTCTAGTGAGCTCCTCTAAAATGTGGTTCCTGCAACCTAGGTGTCCATCAACAGATGAGTGGATTACAAAATTGTGGGAAATACACACAATGGAATTCTACTCAGCAATAAAAAAGAACAAAATAACATCATTTGCAAGAAAGTGGAAGGATCTGGAGAACATTATGTTAAGCGAGATCAGTCAATCACAAAAAAAGAAGGGACATATGTTTTCATTAATATGTGCAACCTAAGGAGTAGCAGGGTCACACAAGGGACTCTGGTTGATAATGGAGAACCCTCAGCGGAACAAGGGAAGTAGTACAAGGGAAGGGGGAGGGCAAGAAAGAAGTGAATTAATGGAATTACTATCATAAACA
Organism: Glis glis; assembly: GCA_004027185.1. NCBI lineage: Eukaryota > Metazoa > Chordata > Mammalia > Rodentia > Gliridae > Glis > Glis glis. The sequence goes on from PVJS01044843.1 coordinate 4,282, forward strand.
ATATGTACATGTGAAAATATACCAACCTCATTCTTGGTACTTCATACGGGTGGGGGGAGGCGGGGGGGCACTACATTCATTGCAATGTAAGACTCCAATGTACCAATAAAAGCATGTTAAAAAAATTTAAAAAATAAAATGTGGTTCCTGGAAACTGTGTGCTGCTTCTCTGTGGCATGATCATGATCACAGTCCAAGCACTTGCTGGCTCTGTGACAGAGTTCCTCCATGCACTCCTCGGGGGACATTCTGGATTGCAGCTGTGGGTCCAGCATCAAACAGCATCTTCCACTTCACCTGATAAACAAATGAAGATCAGATCCAAAACATATAGAAAGCACGCTGAGCTTTGCCTCTGAACACCACAAAGAACTGGGAATGGAGTGCTATGTAACCACAGACACCTGACCAGCTGGAAGCAACTTCTCCTGTCCTTACTCGAAAGAGGAGCATTCAGAGAAACCAGATCGTTCGCGTTGGTGTCCTGATCCATGCACAGAAATGTGACCTGTCCATGCACGGAAATTACCTTCCTCTCCCATCCTAAATCCCGAATGCTGCTTTCTCAAGTTAAACAAGCTTTGAAAAAGCCAGCTATCAGTTGGGCGAGGTGGCACTCACTTGTAATCCCAGTACTTCGGAGGCTGAGACCAGAGGATCCGGGTTCGCAGCCAGCCTCAGCTACTTAGTGAGGCCCTCCGCAACTTAGTGAGACTCTATTTCCAAATAAAGAATAAAAATTAGGGCTGGGGGCTTAGCTCAGAGGTAGAATGCCCCTGGTTTCAATCCCTAGGACCGCAAAAAAAAAAAAAAGCCAACTATGCCTATATTCGATAAAAATAGTAGAAAAACTCAGCCTCTCAAATTACTGGCCTTCAATCATCAAGCAATGCGTAAACGAAGCTGTGGAGGTTCCTGATGTGAGGCACACCCACAGGGTGGGGGCCAGGTGTACGTCTGTGACTGTCCTCACCCTACCACACCTATCTCTTGGAGAGCAGGTGCTGCTCTGCGGCTCTCCTATAACAAGCAGCATCACTATATCCTGGCCAAAGTCTCAGCTATGCAAGCCGAGCGAGTTCTGCAGATCAGATGCACAACAACATGAATATGGTTAGCAACACTGGAAGCTTGCCAAGACCCTGAGAAGTCTCACCAGGAATAAAACCAAGTCACTTTTGGAAATGGTAGAAATGGTAGCTGACTGGGCTGCCGTGAATATTTCAGGTTGCACACCCTAAATATATACAGCTTTTATTTGTCACTTATACATCAATAAAGCTGGGGAAAATAAAATACTAAAAATGTCTAAAAGATACTTTAAGCCTTATGTGCTTCTGCAATTTATATACAGGTGGCCCGAGAGCAGGAGTCATGCCTGGTTATTTTTGTATTATTTATGGCAAACAGTACACTACCTAACGCACACTGTGTGCCTCGTTAATTAAGCCAAGTAAAAAGAATGACAGACAGACACAGAGAAAGAGGGACACAGAGGGAAGAGAAGGGGATGAGAGGGAAAGGGAGTAAAGGGGAGGACAGGGAAAAAGGAAAATCAGATCCCAGGAAACCAAATATACACTGCTCAGAAAGTGTTACATTTATAGAACATTGAGGTAACATTTGATAAAACTGGGGGATTTTCCAGGCTGTATTTCTTGTTAATGTTTTGAATTTTGTAGAACTCGCAAATAACTAGATAATTTTATATTTAGTAACTTAGTATCACAATTCCTTCTAACAAAAAAAGACTTTCTTTAGCCATTTTCCAATGGTTTTTAAGTTAAGCTAATATGTAATGTCACCTTTAAATGCTTCCCTCATAAAAATGTAACTCTCACTTGAAAATAAAATACAGCGGAGAAATAGGACATTATATACAGACATTTATTAAAAAGGTTTTTAAAATTGGTTGTAAAAAGTCTTTTGCCCCAGAAATGTTTCATACCACAAAAAAATAGTAATAATCTTTTCACCTGCAGTACACATTTCTCTCTGAAAAATACCATTTCTGCTACCACTGTTGGTTTTGTTTGCTTTTATTTTGTGGCGGTGGTTTACTGTTACTGAATTAAATAGCAAGCTCTTTAGCATTTGCATATTTCTGCAAGATTTAAGTTGCTCTTTTTTTTTTTTTTTTTGCGGTACCGGGGATTGAACCCAGGGGCATTCTACGTCCGCGCTACACCCCCGGCCCTATTTTTTATACTTTATTTTGAAACCGGGTCTCACGAAGTTGCAGAGGGCCTCACTAAGTAGAGAGAGAGAGAGAGAGAGCTGAGGCTGGCCCCGAACCTGGATCCTCTGGTCTCCGCCTCCCAATGTACTGGGATTACAAGCGTGCGCCACCACGCCCGGCTTTAAGTTGCTCTTCATCATTCATTTTCTCATGACTAAAGCCACATGGAAAGCCCAAGCCTTGGGATTCTGCAGCAGCCAAGGTCAGAGTGGGGCTCACATGACTTTCTATCCAGAGGCAGAGCCCAGCCCTCCCAAGCCCTCAAGCTGCTGTTGTCTGTTCATGAACAGCAATCAAGACGGCAGTTTAAACACAAAAGATATCAGAATCTTTTGGGGTCACCAATTAGGCCGGTCTGGTCACCTGATGGAAAGAGAAGCACAACACCAGGAAGATCAGCTGCTCTGCTTGCGTCAATACGATGGCAGAAGATTTTCACCAGCCAGACCATCAGAACAATGGAGCCCTGGGTGCCCTCTGCAGAGTTGAGGAACCGTTCACCACACAGTCTGCTCTGTGAATAGTATCGGCACATCTACTGGGAGGAAGGAGAATTCGTGGGCCGTGCCAAGGGTTAGGCAAGCAAGGATGCGTTGAGATGGGATAATGAGAATTTAAACAAGTTACCATGGAAAGTTTGCAAACGAAATCCGATCCTTGATTGGAGAAGTACCAAGAAGATCGACTACGTGACCAAAATTAGAGAGGACAATGGTTAATAGTCGAGGCAGGGCAAGATTCCAGATGGAGGATAGGAAGCAAAATATTAACCTTCAGAGAAATGACTGTGCCCTGGCACGAGGTGGGGTGTGAGAGGCAGAAGGGAGCAGGGGAGTGATTTTAATGTCAAGGGTGAAGACAGAGGAAAGTCCTAACTATGAATAAAGAGTCGAAAGGGAATTCAGTCCCTTATCTGTTCACTCATTCACTCAACGAAGCTACATAAACCATGGAGATGAGCCAAAATTTCCTACTTTATTGGACAATGGAGACCAGGGCGTGGGGGAGCAGCACAGAGCTGATTCCAGTGGGCGGGATGTTATAGTGCAGATGTGGTCTAGGATCCAAAGGATGCTCCTGCATCTCAGCCATGGCTCCCTGAACTTTGACTCAGTGGTCCCACCCTGTTAGTTTGTACAATTATACATTCATAAATTTATAGCTCAGTATAGACACTGTCCTGTATATATTCAGTCCCCTGCTATGACTAGACAATGTGACAACCCCATTCCTCAAAGAGCTCAACCTAATAAGGAAGGGACAACTGAAATGATATTAACAACACAGGGGACTACTTGTGCTGATGGAGGTATGCAGAGGGTGCAGGGCTCTAGAGAAGGAGGTCATGTTAGGATGGGCGCTGTGGGGTCAGTAGGAGTTTGGTGAAAGCATCAAGTCTATTTGCATGTCGCTCAGGTCTATTGAATGTGATGCAAAAGCAAATGTGGCTCAACCCAGGTCCACTATACTCTCAGGCCCATCCTGAGACCAGTTGCTTCTAGCACTTTCAAACAACAAAAAGAAATGTTGCTCCTCAGAATGCATCCTATTTGTAGGGATAAGCACTTGTCCTCCGGGTTTGGAGTTTATGACTCCAGTGATATTTTCAGGGCATTAAAGCTAATCACTGACCATGCCCATGAGAGGGAAAGAAGAAAGCCCATTTTGTTCCTAAGAGGAGGAGACAGAGCAGTGTGTGGCCACCAGGACACAGGGAGCAAGCGGCGTGTGCTGACTTATTTCTTAGCTTCTAGAATGGGGTGAGAGTGGATTCCTGTAGAGAAGAAAGCTGGGGTACAGTTGGTGAGGAGGAAACAGAAGGATGTGGGGGAAGGGGATGAATCCCAGGCCCCTCGCCAGCTCCCAGCACAATCCCAGTAGCTAAGGGAAGGGGGGAAGCCACAGGCGACGGAGCAGTGGGTACCATTGCACTGAGGGTAGACTCAGGGCCCTGATGGCATCGGGGAGACTCCTCTGTGTGTGTTGAAGCGTGGCTCTCAATGATCCAGAGGGTCCCATAAGGAACTGAACCCCAGGTGGGAAGGGGCCCATCTCTGAGCAGACCCAGTGTGGGAACCACAGTGTTTCCCTCCTCCGGAGTCCACAGTGTGACCAAATGCTATGCCAGAATCTTCTAGGAAGCTTAAAAAGCATACCCGCAGTTGGACCCCATCTTCGGATGCTGTGGTTCAGCAGCTCCCGAGTGGGACCTGTGAATTGAGATGCTTAAGAACCAGTACAGAAGCCGGACACAGTAGCACACACCTGTAACCCCAGTACTTGGGAGGCTGAGACAGGAGCATCACAGCACCAAGGCCAGCCTCAGCAACTTAGCAAGATCCTCAGTAATTTAGGGAGACCCTGTTTCAAAGTAAAAAGGGCTAGGGGTATGGCTTGGGTTCAATCTCCAGCGCGCACACACACATACATGCGCACACAAACTGGTGCATAGCCACAACCAAGGCTAGTGTTCAACATGTTTAAATAAGAACTCTTTCAAGCTAATCTATATTTCCCATGTGTTAGGAAAAGAAGGACAAGGGACACGGCTCTACAGCATATAGAGAAGGCTTTAATGCAAGCTTGGGAGGGACTCTCTCTGGCAGAATAGAGAGAGTCCCCTGTATAGTCTAGGAAGGACGTTTTTATGTCTTGAGGGCAGGGGCAGGAGGGTCAGTTCCTGGAGGACCTAATTGAGGACTAGCATAGTTAGGTGTTGATTGGGTAAAACTGGTGCCATTTTCAACCCTTCCTTAGCATGTCAAGTGACCAGGTCATTCCCTGGTGGCTGGGTCAGTGTCATTTAGAGATGGCTTCCTCGCTTGCTCTGTCTTCTATCGGGGTGGCCTGATGGTTGTCTTTGCTGGGGTGTTTTTTCCCCTTATTCCTTTAGTTATTTGAGTAAAGTTCCTTCACCATAATATTGCAAAACACTGATAAGACATTTCTAAAACACCTTAGGAAACTAGCAGTGAATTAATGTGGAGTAGTATTTTTGAAAAAAATGAAGGACATTTCTGAGAGCCAGCCAGCACTTTTACTACCGTACTTCTGTATGTCAATTGCTGGTTGATATTTGCTGCTAGACATCCAGGGGGCACTTGGGGCTCAGCATTTCCTTCGTCTTCCCATTGGAACCACCTCCAAAAGGCCACGTGTCCAGCTGTGGGTTCAGTGTGAAAATTCCCTACATGTGTTGCCCGCAGGGTCCTAAGGAGCTCCAGCTTCCGGCAGGACTGAGTGGGAGGCAAAGGGCCAGGGTTTGGTTTTGCATATTTAAATCAGCAGGCCAGGGTTTGATTTTGCATATTTAAATCAGCATCGACCAGCTCCTGAGCTGTGGTGGGCACTGGGACCGGTGCTGTGTGAACAGCATGGGAAGCCCTGCAGAGTGCTAGAAGAACAAGGACAGTCCCAGCAGCAAGGATCTGTCAGCTCTGGGATCACTCGTTCTGTGAAGTTACATCACTATCCCTTCCTGAAACACTTCCTTCACTTATAATATGGAAATAATATCACAATTCCCCAGCCTCCTCACAAGCAATTAAGAGAATCAAATGTGTTACTATTAGATGTAGAATGGACTTGAAAAGGTTTAAAGATTCAAGTTGATGTCCCCATCACTTTGCAGGACCATCAGGTGGACCAGGACCTTTGATCACACCAGCCCTTGAGGGTAAATACTTCCTGAAGGAACCCTCAACTTGGCAAAGACAAAGAAATGTTTCGGGGCCAGTGACTGGCAGTAAATTAGTAAGGACTGATCAACCTTTGGACACACACACACACACACACACACACACACACACACACACACAAATGCATGTATGCACACAATGCATGTATGCACTCACACATAGAGAAAATAATTTTGCAAAATTTCAGCAATTATCTTATATTGTAAGAATTCCCTTGGCCTCTTTTTACAGGAAAAAATAGATTTTTTTTCTCTCAAAAGTAAGCTATTGGTCTTGCTTTATAACTTAGACTAGTTTGCCAAGTTAAAAACAACTTCTTGAAAAGTTAATGGGCACTAATTAGAAAACTTTTCAAAACATTTAGATGACAATTGGGCATAAATCTTTCATGCAAAATAAGTACTTTTAAAAGTGAAAAAAAGGCTAACGACTGGACTTGCAATTATTGGCTGGCGGCGGCCTGTTTGGGTTTGCTTGTCTATGACACGTCAGTATTATATGTGTGTGCTCGACCTTTGCTAACTCATTGTGAGTTTCTGATCAAGACGTGAAGCTCACCACATGGAAAAGAATACCAAAGGACAGATAGGTTTATTCATGTTTGTCTCGTTGTCCAAAGGGTCCCAAGTGGCCCCGAGTTCAGCACATAAAGCTGAAGCGCAGGTGGGAAGCACAGGCAACTCCTTCACGTGTGTTCAGTACTTCTCATGTCCTTACAATGGGCTGTTTGGAATTCCACCGCTGAGATCCCACCTCTTAACCTGCAGGGCAGAAGAGAATTTAGTCAAATTTTGACAAATCCCAATGCTGGCCTGTCCCCAGATGTCGAGGCTGGTGGTTGAAAGAACAAGTTAGTATCTCAATTACCAACCTCACAAAGCCCCCCAGCTCTTGCTGATCCCATGGGTCTAGACTGCACCTTCTCAGATCTATGCAAGGGGCGGCCATGTGCTTGGTTACTCTATCTCCTCTTTCTAAGGTGCCTTTCCCCACCATTCCCTTTGGACAGTTTTCTCCCTGTTTGATTGTGAATCCCCTCCCATGACCCTACGCAGAGCCAAGGGCTCTCTGCTCCCTGACCTTTGTGCACCTTAGGAATGCCCACCATTCGGCCAGCTCTTACCAAGTGTGTGCTTTAATCCAGGAATTCTGGGCTCTGGAACTGTGGCATGTGCATTTTTGTGGCTCTAATATAAGGCAGCATAGAGTGGGTTGCTAAAGAAAAGAAAAGAAAAGAAAAGAAAAGAAAAGAAAAGAAAAGAAAAGAAAAGAAAAGAAAAGAAAAGAAAAACAGAGAAGACAGCTAGCAATGCTCAGAACAGAGCAGAAGGAAGTTCAAGGTCAGAGAGCCAGGCAGGGCCATGGGGTCAGAGTCAGGAGGGGCAAGCCCATGGTCACAGTCCAGATCAAGGTCCAAAGAGCTGGAATTCAGGAGCGAGAGTTCAGGAAGCCAGCTGGTAGCTCCGACTCAAATGGCTTCAATAGAAATGGCTGCATCTTTTTAAAATGAAGTGTAACCTTGAATCCTAGGATATAAGGAGCTCTTCGCTGGATGCTAACTGGAACTGAAATTGGAAGAGATTGATCTGGTGATTAATATCTGTGTTCCCTCAGGGATTCGTCCCCCTAGACCTCAGCTTCAAATCAGTCAACTTGGAATAACATGAAGACAACATGATACAGGAAGGTTCCTGGGAGAAAGTCAGATACGTCAGTTGTATCGCAGCCTCGACATTACTGCTGGTGTCACTCAACTGCATCTGGGATAAAAGATGGACAGGGCCCCACGTCCTCTCAATTCCCAAAATTACCCTCCCCACCTTTGCTCTGTGACTAGGGTGAGTGACTTCAGTTAAAGATGGGTGGGATGTTAGAGGGCATTTGCATGCATTTCTCAAGTTGATGGGTAGGGGTCTCAGAGGTAACGCCGACACTGGGCCATTAAAGCCAGTCCGGCCTGCATTCCATAGGATCTCAGAATGTCATAAAATGACCCAAATTGGCATCTTGGCTTTACCTGGCCATTATCTTAATTCACATAAAGTTATTATTTTTTATTTTTATTATTTTTTTGGTGCTGGGGATTGAACCTGAGGGCGTTCCACCTCTGAGCTACACCCCTAGCCCTACTTTATTCTTTTAGTTTGAAACAGGGTCTCACTAAGTTGTGGAGGGCCTCACTAAGTTGCTGAGGTTGACTGTGAACCTGTGATCCTCCTGTCTCTGCCTCCCAAGTACTGGAATTACAAGCATGCGCCACCACACCCGGCTATTATTTTTTAAATAAATGCTTTCCTGTCTCTTTATAAAATTAGGACCATTTAATGTTGCATTATTGGTGATTTTATTAGCATATTTATTTTTTTAGTTTTTTAAAGCAATTTTTAAACTTATGGGAGCACATTGATACAGTATTGCAACATAGTATTATGCGATGGAAAAGCAGTCTTTAAATTGTTGCTCGTTGTGTCCCAAAAAAGCCAGGTTATATTGGTAAGCATGAAGTACCTCATGAAAGGTGTTATGGTGTGGATCTAAATGTCCCCCAGAAGCTCATATGATCGCAGGTTCAAGACCAGCCTCAGCAACTTAGCAAGGCCCTCAGCAACTTAGTGAGACCTTGTTTCAAAATAAAAAAATAAAAAGGACTGGGAGTATTTCTTGGAGGTAGAATGCCTCTGGGCTCAATCCTCAGTACCACAAAAAATAAAATAAATGCTATGAAAAAAATAGAGCAAGCTGAGAGGACTTGGATCCTGGAAAGGGCAGAGGACGAAGAGAAGAGGGATGGAGTCCCTAGGCTCTCAGGAATGGCTTTCCAAATGAGGTGACATCTGAGGGTGCAATTCAAAAAAGCTGAATATTTGAAGAGGATTCCAGAAGACTAGTGGGCCAAAGCTCGTCAGCCAGAGCAGAGATCACATTAACGACACGCATCATGAAACTCATTTGTGTTTTGGACTCAGCACCTTCCTGCACAGTTCAGCAGCCCAAGGTCCAGAACGGGAACAAACATGGAAAAGCAGAAGGGGCCCGTCTCTCTGTAGTCTCTCTGGAAAATATTACTTAAATTGCCCCTCCCTTTGAAGAACAAAATTTCTCCATAATTACTAAAATTCTTTTTTCATTTAAGAGGAAAGGGCAAATGGTCACTTGTTGAATCTGAATGAAATCTGAGAGAGAGCTATTTCACAATTAATATTTCACAACCAATAAGATGAGCATGGTGGCACACGCCTGTAATCCCAGTATCTGGGAGCCTGAGACAGGAGGATGGCAGGTTTGAGACCAGCCTCAGCAACTTAATGAGACCCTGTTTCAAAAATAAAATAGAGCTGGGGGGTATAGCTCAGAGGCAGAATACCCTGGATTCAATCATATATATATTTTTTTCAATGAAAAGTGATATTATATCAAATATATATTATAATAAGATATATATATCAATAAAAAGTAAAATAACAATTCCTTTCTTGGGAGGATATTCACAGTCAATGGGCTTGGTGAGGCCATCTGCACCTGCAGGGAGGTCAGCATCTTCCTCCGGGTGAGAGGGGGGGTGGGGCAACCCTTTGCAGGTTCCCATCACCAAGAGGCCTGTAGTGGATGGTGTTGATGTTGATTGATTGATGAGAAGTCTCTCCCATGAATGACAACAGAGTCAAAATGGTTCTTGGAGAAACAAGACAGCTGAGGAAGCTCAAGAGGAGAGCAATAACTATCTCTTCTACCTTCCTTCCACCAGTGTCTTACTTTTATTGAGGGTTATAACCAAAACATTGTAAGAAATTATTAATCATAGGAGACAGCAAAGCAGTCATGGGATGAGTCAGAGAAAAATATCAAGGTAGTCATAGAGGATTCAGGGAAGGAAAGGGTAAACAAGGAAGATGTCAGGGTCTTTGCTTATCAGTCTCATTTGGTCCTTGGAGGTTTGTCTGCGTGCAGAAATCTCCACTTGCGTGGGCAGTTTGTGTCCCTCCCAAGCCGGACCGAGGTGACCTCAACGCTGATGACTAACAAGGCCTGCAACACAGGCCCATGCCAGTTGTATGACGAAGGTGTCCAGGATGGTCCACACCATGAACCTGAAGAAGAAGCCAAAGCAAGAGTCTCTCCTTATTGAACTCCATCTGGCCAAAACAATCTGGCTACCTGGACAACCTGTTTAGGTGTGGCAGCAGGCAGACTAAGCATCCATTGAATGATTCATCCAGATATGTTCTTCCATCGTGTACCCCTGACCAAATGGGAGTCCACTTATGTGCTCAAAAGTAGGTGTTCTTGTTTTAGGAAGTGCATGAATCTCTTTTATTTCACACGCCTATGTAGAGTCTTACCCAGAAAGCTGCACAGAAGAAGACTGTTCCCCAGACATTGGGACGTGCACTGGACTCTGTGTCCCTCGGCCCTACGTCCTGCACTGGGTCCTCAGAGAGCCTGGGTGTCAAGCACTGGCTTCCAAGGGAAGGGAGGAAGCTCCCACTGGACGCCTGTGAAGAACAACCTCAGCCTAGTGAGAAGGGCAGGCTAAACACACCAGTACAACGGGCTGCATGCGGGAGGCCCCCGAGGAGGGAGAAGGGCAGGAGGCTGCGGGAAGAATCAGCTCCGACTGCTGCAGGAGAGGAAATTGTGAACGTGATGTGGAGGCCTCCGCTATGTAATTGAAGTGAAAACAGGTTGCACACTGGTATCTATTTCGCCTTCTCAATAGTATGAAAAATATACCTACCCGAGCAAGGTGAGCATAGTCATGTTTTAAGAATATGAAAAGTATAGGTGATTTCTGGGAGGGGGTTGACCTTCATTTAATATGGGGTGTATCTTAGTTTTAATATTAAAGAGGAACCACAAATAAAAAATGTCAAGAGTAAATGGAAACACATGAGGCTGGATTTTAAGAAATTAAGGCGGAACTTGGAACTGTTCTCGCCACTAACCCAGATCAAGCTACTTTGCTTAAAGGGAATACAAAAGGTTTCTTTATTAATTTGTAAAAATGACTTGTTCTCACCTGGGTTAATTTTGATGTCTTTCTATCCAGACTTAAAACATAAACCAGATGTTGTTTCCAGTCTGTGATTTCTTTGGATATTTCAACCAGTTCTTGAAGGCTCCAGGAATTGGCAGAACCAAGAAGGCAGAAAGAAGCCAGTGCCCTGGGGTCAACAGGACATCCTCACAGCTTCATGGGCTGTTCCCCAGCCTGGGGGTAGCCCAGAACAGCTGCACCCACCAGTGACTCAGACGTGGATTCTCTGCGCCGTCCCCTGCTGTCTGAGCAGCATCTGATCCCCAGGCAGAGCGAAGTGTGGGTGGAATTCATGTTCACGCAATCCCCCTTTTTTTTTACGGTACCGGGGATTGAACACAGAGGCGTTCTACCTCTGCGCTACACCCCCGGCCCTATTTTTTATACTTTATTTTGAAACCGGGTCTCACGAAGTTGCAGAGGGCCTCACTAAGGAGAGAGAGACAGAGAGACAGACAGAGAGAGAGAGAGAGAGAGCTGAGGCTGGCCGCAAACCCGGATCCTCCGGTCTCCACCTCCCAAAGTACTGGGATTACAAGTGTGTGCCATCACGCCCGGCTCACGCAATCCCTTTTTGAGAGCAGCTTCGAAGACAGCTGTGGTAAACATGCATGTCCCTGTGGGGGGGGGGGTTCTGATGTCCTTAGTTATTTATTGGGTGGGGGCGATGTCAAAGCAATCATTTTAAGTAAGCAGCACCTCGGGGCTCAGTCTGCTGAGCAAAATGGATGTGTGTATTAACGCCAATAAAAGGGAGGTGAGGGCCCCACGTCCACCACGTGGAGGGTGGTGTGGAGATCGCATCCCGCGGGACAGGGTGGGAACACTGGTCACGGATGGTGGAGCAGAGCTCTCTGGAATGGAAAAACATAAGAAATGGCAAACTGGAGGGCTGGATGTAGAACATAGGGTGGGTCTGGTGGGAGGGGAGGCTAAACAAGGAGCAGACTGAGCAGTGCTGAGGAAGGAGTCTGGGTTTCATCCCAGGAGCAGTAGGGAGCCACTGGAGGCTTCTCAGGGAGGGTGTAGACATTCTGGAAGTGGAAGGGCCAAGCTGGGGCAGACAGTGGAGCAGAGTGCTGGTGGCAGCCCAAGTGACAGGTTCTATCTCCCAGGCATGGCCTTCCTAAGTGACTCTCCCAGACTGTTTTGCCTGAATTCAAAGAGCTGCTCTGCCTTCCTGTTGACATTATAACTGAAGTTGTGGCAGCCATATTTCTCTCTTTTTTTTTTTTTTTTTTTTT
>PVJS01044844.1:0-16489 GCA_004027185.1 Glis glis
ACCGCAAAAAAAAAAAAAAAAAGCCTCGGTAGTTAAGTGGGGGGGGTATTATGGTACAAGGACAGACAAATAGATCAGTGAAATGGAATAAAAAGCCAGAAACAAACCTATGCGTGAAATTGGTACTCGATTTATGAAAAGGCAGAGCAGCAGAGAAAGGATGTGCTGTCAACTCCAGCCCAATTCCAGATGAATTAAAGGCCTGATAAACTCAAAACATTAAATGACAATACGGGACTTATCTTGATGGCCTTGAGCTTGGCAGAGATCTCTTTTCTTTCTTTCTTCTTTTTCTTTTTTTGGTGCTGTGGATTCAAACCAAGGGCATTTTACCTCCAACCTAAATCCCCAGCTCTTTTTATTTTTTGTTTGAAACAGGGTATTGTTAAGTTGTTGAGTCTGGCCTCGAATCTAAGATCCTTCTGTCTCAGCCTCTCAAGTACTGGGATTATAGGCATGCACCACCACGCTGAGCTTGGCAAAGATTTCTTAAGTGGAATACAAAAGACGCTAACCCCCAAGGAAAAAGACAAATTGTACTATCTTAAAATGAAGTAGTTCTGTTCAACCAAACACACCACTAAAGCGCTTGAAAAGGCAAGCCACAGAGGGGAGGAAGCCCTTTGCAACTCAGAGACTGACCAAGGGCTTGTATTTATTTTATATATAAAATGCAAATTAAAATCGCTCTGGAAGCAGGGCGTGATGGAACACGCCTGTAATCCCAGTAGTCAGGAGGCTGAGACAGGTAGATCACAGGTTTGAGGACAGCCTCAGCAAGTAGTGAGATTCTCATCAACCTAGTGAGACCCTGTTTCAAAATAAAAATAAAATAGGGCTGAGGGTGTAACTCAGAGGTAGAATGCCTCTGGGTTCAATCTCCAGTGCCACACACACACAAAAAAATCACTCTGAACTTACTCTACATACACTCCCAAAAGGTGAACGTTTGAAAGTTCTCAATCCTAAGCATTGGTGAGGGTGTGAAACAGCGAGCTCCCTCCTGTACAGCTCGTGGTGAAGTACAGTGATGTAACGCAAGGAAAGCACTTCCTCTTTTTTTTTTTTGCGGTACTGGGGATTGAACACAGGGGCATTCTACCTCCAAGCTACACCCCCAGCCCTATTTTTTGTTTTTTGTTTTGAAACAGGGCCTCACTAAGTAGCTGAGGCTGGCCGTGAACCCGGATCCTCCGATCTCAGCCTCCCAAGTACTGGGGTTACAAGTGTGCGCTGCCACGCCTGGCTCGTCTCATCTTTTAAAGTGAATGCTATGGTAACCCAAGACTCAGCAGTTCCGCTCCGGAGTAATGAAATGCATCTCCACCTGTGCACCAGAGAAACACAGAAGAATGCTCACAGCAGCATTTTTCATAATAGGCAAACACAGAAAACAAACCACGTGTAGAATAAGGACTAGAGCTGCCCTTCAGGGTCCTTAGAAGACTGGTTTCATGACCCCTGCAGACACCAAAGCCTGAAGATGCCCAAGTCTCCCTTCTAAAACAGAGTCATATTTGCATGTAACCTATGAGTATCTTCCTGTATGCTTTAAGTCATCTCTGGATTATTTATAATTGCTTATAATACAATACAAACATTATGTAAACAGTTGTTACACTGTATTGTTTAGGGAATAATGACAAGAAGAAAAAGTCTGTACATGTTCAGTACAGACACAACTTTTAAAAAATGTTTTCAAAAGCTGGGCATGGTGGTGCACGCTTGTAATCCCAGTACTTGGGAGGCTGAGACCAGAGGATTGCAGGTTCACGGCCAGCCTCAGCTACTTAGTGAGGCCATTAGCAACTTAGTGAGACCCTGTTTCAAAATAAAGAATAAAAAATAGGGCTGGGGGTGTAGCTCGGAGGTAGAATGCCCCTGGGTTCAATCCCCAGTACTGCAAAAAAAAAAAATGTTTTCAATCTGCAGTTGGTAATTAGTGGGTGTGGAAATGGAGGGTCAGTTGTATTCACCTACGTCTGCTGGATAGTACTGTGTTCATATAATTGGAATATTATATATCAATGAATATGAACAAACTGTAGTTATACCCAGTAATGTCACATGATGTTGAGCATTTTGAGCCAGACAAAATACATCCTGTATAATCCTGTTTACAAACAAAAATTTAAACATAGCCCAAATCATGTTTGGTGATTATATATTTAGATTCATTAAATATATATTTAAATTCACATACACACATATATGAAGAAAGGGTGATAAAAACTTAAAGAGAAGCAAAGAAGTGATTCCCATAGAAATTAAGAAACTGGCTCACTGTCTACATGTATCAGAACCATTTGCCCATAATCTACTGAAAAATAATTACTAGGGGTTGGGCTCAGAAACTGCATTTTGAAAATTAATGCCCACAAAAGATTTAACTGCTGCTGTAGGTTATAAGAAACATATGGGGCTATGCTCCAGACCCTGTCTCCGGGATGACTAGGGCTGGTCTGAACACATGGGCAGTAGGAGCATTTCAGGACTCTGCACGGACATCAGTTTACCTCTCCCCCTCCCTCACGCGCACAGTTTCTGTCCCTGCAGTTCGGAGGCCCTCCTCCCTCAACAGAGGCCTGGGAGCAATTGCCACCAAGTGTTCTGCCCTAGGACCCGATGACTTGTCCATCCCATAGTAAACAAGCCGTGCCTCCCTATCAGCCCCTGCTTACTGGCAAAGAACGCCCTATCTGGAGTCAGGGAAACTGAGATACAGATGTGTTTCAAAGGACAGACACAGCATCTGTGAGTCCCCAAGCTACCCCGCTGCCATTAAGTTTTAAGTTTTATTTGGAAACCAGTGTAATTACTGTCATCTTTCCCATTTCATGCCTAGCACTTATCTTATTTTGAAAGCAACTCCCTAGAGAAACACTCATAAATCCTGTTGAAATAATTATGAACTTCATGTTTTGAGTTTTTCATGCATGGAAGTTGAAAATGTTACCCTTTTATGACAAATCAGAGAAGAAGCAAATCCCTAAAGACAGTGAGTGAGCCCAACCTGGGTTGGTTTAAGGGGAGTGAGGGGTGATGGTTAGGAATATGGAAAGAGAGGAAGAGAGGAAGCAAATGTCTAAGAAACCAAAGGAAAACATGGGTGGAAAATCCCTCTAAGTCCACGCTCCGTGTGTTTATAAACCCATAAACTTAGAACTTGTTTCTGCTACTTGTTTTCTTCAGGATATCATCGTCAAACACCTCCACCTGCACTCCTCCACTCCGCCCAGCTGCTTCTCAAACTCCCGGTGCCAGAGGTAAGTGACGGGTGACCGGGTCCTCGGAGCAGGGCCCGTCTGCGGGTTGCTGTCTCTCTCATGTTAGGTCATTTCTACCCAGCTTCACTGAGGTGTGATTGACAAATGCAAATTGCATTTAGGTTGTACAACAGAATGTTTTGATATATGTACACTTTGTGAAATGACTACACAATAAAGCTAATTAATATATTGATCATCTCATAGTTTCTCTCTCTCTCTCTCTCTCTCTCTCTCTCTCTCTGTGGTGAGAACACTTGAGATCTACTTTCTCAGTAAATTTTGACTGTACATTTTTTTTTTTTTTGCGGTGCTGGGGATTGAACCCAAGGGCATTTTACCTCCGAGCTACACCCCCAGCCCTATTTATTTTTTATTCTTTATTTTGAAACCGGGTCTCACGAAGTTGAGGAGGACCTCACTAAGTAGCTGAGGCTGGCCGTGAACCCAGATCCTCTGGTCTCAGCCTCCCAAGTACTGGGGTTACAAGCGTGAGCCACTACGCTCGGCTTGACTGTACATTTTTATTAGCCATGGTCATCTGGCTGTCCATTAGTTCTCCAGAACTTGCTCATCTTATAATCAAAAGTTTGTACCCTTTGACCAACATTTCCCTATTCCCCTCACTTCTCGGTTCCCTGTATCCACCATTTCTCCTCTGTGTATAAGTTTGACATTTTTAGATCCCACATATAACTGAAATCATGCATGATGTCCTCCAGGTTCATCTGTGTTGTCACAAATAACAGGATTTCCTTATTTTTTAAAGATGCAGATTTTTTACTTTATTTCATTTAATTTTGTGGCGCTGGTGATCAAACCCGGGCCCCCAGCATGGGAGGCAACTGCTCGACCACTGAGCTACATCCTAGCCCCTGGATTTCCTTCTTTTTAAAGGCTGAATAATATTCCATTACATGGATGTACCACATTTTCTTTTTTCATTCATCCATTGTCAGACACTGAGGTTGTTTCCACATCCTGGCTACTGTGAATTATGCTCCTATGAACACAGACTGAAGATAGTGATTTTATTTCCTTTGGATACAGAGTCAGATGTGAGATTGCTAGATCATATAGGATTCTATTTTTAATTTTTGAAAGTACCTTCATACTCTTTTTTTTTGTGTGTGTGGTACCGGGGATTGAACCCAGGGGCATTCTACCTCCACACTACACCCCCGGCCCTATTTTTTATACTTTATTTTGAAACCGGGTCTCACAAAGTTGCAGAGGGCCTCACTAAGGAGAGAGAGAGCCAGGGAAAGAGAGAGAGAGAGCTGAGGCTGGCCGCGAACCCGGATCCTCCGGTCTCCGCCTCCCAAAGTACTGGGATTACAAGCGTGCGCCACCACGCCCGGCTTCATACTCTTTTTCAATGGCTGTACCCTGACGCTTAGTGATGCTGACACCTTCTCATATACTTTTGGCCATTGGTATGTGTTCTGTGGAAAAATGTCTAAGTCCTTTGCCCATTTTTCAATCAGGTTATTTTATTTTTTGCTACTGAGTTGTATGAGTTCTTCATATTTCTTGATAGTCATCCCTTATCTGAGATATGATTTGCAAGTATTTTCTCCGATCTCTGTAGGTTGCCCTTTCATTTAGTTAACTGTTTTCTTTGCTGTCCAGAACTTTTTAGTTGGATGTAGTCACACTTGTTTATTTTTCCTTCAGTTGCCTGCACTGTTGGTATCATATCCAGCAAATGTTTTCCAAGACTAATGTCAAGACTTACGTTTTCTTCTAGCAGTTTTATGGTTCCAGGTCTTTTATTGAAGTCTAATCTATTTGGAGTTGATTTTAGTGTATGGTCAGATAAGGTTCAATTCCTTACTTGTGTGTGTGTGTGTGTGTGTGTGTGTGTGTGTGTGTGTGTGTGTTATTGGAGATTGATTCCAGGAGCATTCTAGCTCTGAGCTACACCCCCGGCCTCTCCCCCCCCTTTTTTTGAAACAGGGTCTCACTAAGTTACTGCATGCTGGCCTCGAGCCTTCGATCATCCTGTCTCAGCCACTCAAGTACTGGGATTACAGGCACGCACCACCATGCCTGGCTTGCTTTTGTATATTGATATGTAGTTTTCCCAACACCAAGTTTTGAAGAGACTATAATGCCCTCATTATGTCTTCTTGGTACTATTGTTGAATATCAGTTATTGATATGCCCACGGGGTTATTTCTGGGCTCTCTATTCTGTGGCATTGGTCCATATCAATTGGGCTTCATGGCAGTATCATACTGTTTGGATCACTATAGCTCTGCAATAGAATTCAAAATCAGGATGAGTCTCTCTTCTCTTGCTGCTTTCACATTTCTCTTTGTGTGTGATTTTTCAGTTTGTTAGTAATGTGTCTTGGTGAAGCCCTGTTTGGGTTGAATCTGATTGGGAAATTTTGAGCTTCATGTACCTAAATGTTCATACCCCTCCCCACACTTGGGAAGTATTCAGCCATTATTTCTTTAAATAATCTTCTATCCCCTTCTTTCTCTCTCTCTTCTCCTTCTAGTAGTGCCATGATCTTTATATGATTCTCTTAATGGTGTCCCATAAATCCCATTGGCTTTCGTCATTTCTTTCATTTTTTTCTCTTTCCTCCCCTGACTGAATAATTTTAAATGACTCATTTTTTACTTTACAGATTTGTTGTTCTGCTTAATGGAGTCAGTTATTCACATTTCCTACTGCATTCTTTTCATTTCATTCACTGTACTCTTCAGCTCTATCATTTCTCTTTGTTTGAAACTGGATTTATTGGATATCCTTAAGGTTTAAAACATGAGCCAGGCGTGGTGGCGCACGCTTGTAACCCTAGTACTTTGGGAGGCGGAGACCGGAGGATCCGGGTTCGCGGCCAGCCTCAGCTCTCTCGCTCTCTCGCTCTCTCTCTCTCTCCCTGTCTCTCTCTCTCTCTCTCTCTCTCTCTCTCTCTCTCTCTTTCCTTAGTGAGGCCCTCCGCAATTTTGTGAGACCCGGTTTCAAAATAAAGTATAAAAAATAGGGCTGGGGGGGTAGCGCGGAGGTAGAACGCCCCTGCGTTCAATCCCCGGTACCGCAAAAAAAAAACCCAAAAAACAAAAAAAAACATGATGTTATGGGATGCAGATTGATAGGAAGAAGGTTATGATAGTAAAGATAATGAACATAGTTGTCATGTCAACATAGTTAACTTCCCCCGTTTTTAATTTTGTCGCAAGAACAGCTAAAATCTACTCACTTTGCATGCATGCTATACGGAGCACACAGTTTTATCACCCGTAGTCCCCATGTTGTACATCAGATCTCCAGACTTGTTTTTTCTGTATATCGGCTACTTCATATCCTCTGACCTACATCTTTTATTTCTGTCTCTTTCTTGAACTTTTCATTTTGTTCTTGTATTGTTTTTGTGATATTTGTTGAGTTGTCTGTGCCCCATTATAGCTCTCTGTGCTTCCTTAAAATAATTATTTTAAATCCTTGTCAGGCAATTCATAGCTCTCCCTATTAGGGAGTTGATTACTGGAAAGTCATCGTGGTTCTTTTACGTGTCTTTGATTTAGAGACACAAACTTCCTTCTTTGTGAGGCTCCATCATGCTTCGGGGCTGTCGGGTCCTCTGTCTCCATGTGGCAGGGAAGGCGCACATGCCCTTTCACCCCTTCCTCCTGGAAATGACACGCCTGGCTTCTGCTCACATTCCGATGTGATGCCAGAGAGCTCAGAAATGGATTCCTTGGCTGGGCAGCCACATCCTAGCAACAACTGCACACCACAGAAGGGAACAGCTGGCCTTTCGGCCAAAACTGATTTTAAGGGGGAAACACAATAGGTTCTCCCGTATAATTTCCATCTCTCACGGCTGAATCTCTGAAGATTTAGTACGACTAATGATTGTAATCTCAAATTAAAATTTTAAGCACTTCATCAAATATTTTGGCAATGCTTGTCCATTGCTGCAGTGTTTAAAGTTTGAAGATGTGTGCATGGGGGGGGTGGTGGAAAGAGTTGTCCTGCAACTTTATGGGGATTTCCTAACTAATGGAGATAAAGGTTCTTTGTGTGTGTGTGTGTGTGTGTGTGTGTGTGTGTGTGTGTGTTGCTAAGGATTGAACACAGGGGCATTTTACCTCAGAGCTACACCCCTGGGCCTTCCTCTTTTTGAAATGGAGTCTTGCTAAGTTGTTGAGAGTCTCACTAAGTTGCCGAGGCTGGCCTCGAACCTACAATCCTCCTGTTTCAGCCTTCCAAGTACTGGGATTACAGGCGCACACCACCTCATCCGGCTGAGATAAAGTTTCTTTCTGGATTGAACGCAGGGGCATTCTACCTCCGTGCTATGCCCCTGGCCCTATTTTTTATACTTTATTTTGAAACCGGGTCTCACGAAGTTGCGGAGGGCCTCACTAAGGAGAGAGAGAGAGAGAGAGAGAGCTGAGGCTGGCCGTGAACCCGAATCCTCCGGTCTCCGCCTCCCAAAGTACTGGGATTACAAGCGTGCGCCACCACGCCTGGCCGATAAAGTTTCTTAACCTTTGTCTTGGATGATTGCTATTCTACTGGCTTTCCTGATAAAATTTGACCTTATGGGAATTGAATGTTAAAGATGGATTTTAAGTGGTCCTCTATCGTTTGTCGATGCAAGAGGCCAGGACAGGTAACCATTTGTGCTATTAAAAACAGCAAAGAATTTCTTTCTCCCCATTTCAGTCAAGAACAGAAAATTGAAACATGCCCCATAGCTTAGAGACAAATCTGAGCGAGTGTATGGGAAGTTAAGCAGCCTGCTCACATCATTCATAGTAACTCAAGGTGACAGTGCGTCGGATCCGAGTAGCACAGAGCACGGTCCTATTCCATTTACATTGCTGTCTGTGTCCTTCAGAAAACTGATTGACCCCAGTCATCACCCATGGTCTGCTAGAGCGGCCGCCCAGGCCTGCAGTTAGAAAGGCGGAGTCTCTCCAGTGTGGTAACTATTTACCAGCGTGCAACTGGAGTATTTTGTTTCCTATCACCTCTCTGATTTTTATGGCCAGGAATTGGTAGGAAAAAGGGTAGAAAAGACATAAGTATATATATGTGTATATATATAAATGAATATATATATTCATAGTGACAATGAATTAATTTTCCTACATTGCTCTTTTTGTCCTCCTCAAATGGTCATTTTAATATAACCGATGACTACTCTCTTCATTGAGAGATGACAGTACATTAAGGCAAAACTTAATTGGCCACATGATGATACCACCCTTGTGCTTCTTTTCCTTTTCCATGTCAGATTTTTGGATTGTCAACTTTAATTGTGCTAGAAGTCTCTATGGAAGCCGAGGATCATGTTGTCAATACAAGCCAACTCCATAAATTTTGTCCACTAGTGGACACTGATCCATTGATTATATCTTCATAACATCCATTCATAAATAGATCAAGATGGACTCTTCTTAAACGTGATTTGTGATCATCACAAGAGAACGTTCTCAAATTCTTTTTCACAACTACCTTTTAAAGAGTTTCGGTCATATTTGTTCTGCCTTCATTAAGGTGGTTTTCCTTTTGTATAAATGTTATTTTTTTTTCCAAGTGTTTGATTTGGTTGTGACTTTTCTTACTTGGTTCTCTGGATAAAATTCATGGTCCATCACATACTTATCCCTCATATAACCAATAAAAGTCGAGAATCATAAAACTGGCTAAGCATGGTGGCACATACCTGTAATCCCAGTATTTGGGAGGCTGAAACAAGATCACAGGTTTGAGGCCAGCCTCAGCAACTTAGCAAGGCCCCAAGTAACTTAGCAAGACCCTGTTTCAAAATTTAAAATGAACTAGGGCTGGGGGTGTAGCTCAGAGGTAGAATGCCCCTGGTTTTAATCCCCAGAATCATAAAACTACTATACCACAAACAAACAGGCAACTCAACATTCTATTTACCCTCTGCTAAGATAGATTGTAGAGTTTTGTCTAATTAGAAAGCTTCTGCCCAGCACAACTTTATCAAGTGTGAGATGGAGTCTCTTTGACTGAGTGGGCCCCACTCACCTGCTAGCCCTGTTCTTTCTCCTGTTCTTAGCTCTACACCTGTGCCCCACACCTGTACAGCTCTAGGTGGGGCCCAAGTTAGCCTTGAAAAACAGTAGTCTGGTCTCTTTTATCCTTGCTAATTCAGAAGATGTGATATGTACCTGGAGGGGGTTTTATATGGTATGAACATGTCATAGCCCAGAGGTGACAGTATGTGTAAGATATTCTTGGGATATTTCCTAATAACAGACAATGGATTTCAAGTCTCTGGAGCAGCTACCTGGAACTGCCTTTATAGCATCTGGCCTTTTATAAGGATGCCAATGTCTCGGAGAATATTGACAAGAACCAAATAATATTCTAAAAGGGCAAGAGGTATATGGTTTGTAATGTAATTTCAAGGCATTTTTGTCCTTTTATTTGTGTGTGTGGTACTGGAGATTGAACCCAGGGACATTTGGCCTCTGAGCTACACCCCCAGTCCTTTTTATTTTTTATTTTGAAACAGGGTCTTGCTAAGTTGCTGAGGGCCTCCACTAAGTTGCTGAGGCTGGCCTCCAACCTGCGATCCTCCTGTCTCAGCTTTTCAAGTACTGGAATTACAGGTGTGCACCACCACACCCAGCATTTCTATCCATTTTTAACATCTTTATTTTTCTCTTACTCCTTCAATCTCACTTATATTCTTCTGTGATGCCTTCTACAAACCTCAAAAAATTCTAAAAGCAATAAGAACTCACTAGACTACCCCAAAAGGCATGTCTTCCTAACCCAATGCACTCTCTGCACAGGGCGATCTTAATGCATAAACAAGAGGTGCCATTTGTCTGTTTCTTGTTACACTTGCAATAAAATCCTAATTCTATACCGAAGCCTGCATGGTCTTGCAGGGATGTGATCCTGCCTGTCTTTCCAGTCTCATTTCATTTCATGCCTCCTCTCGGTTTTGCTCACTCTGCTCCACTTATATCAGCTTCATTTACTAACTTGAAAATGCCAAGCCATTTCCTGCCTCAGGACCTTTATACGTGCTCTTCTCTTTCTAGAACACAATAATCCCAGTTCTGCTGAGCTGTATCCTTCAGGTCTGGGTTTTTTTTTGTGTGTGTGTATATGTGTGTGTGTGTGTGGTGGTGGTACTGGGGATTGAACACATGGATGTTCTACCTCCAAGATACACCCCTTGCCACTTTTATTTTTTATTTTGAAACAGGGTCTCACTAGGTTACTGTGTTACCTGCAATCCTTTTATCTCAGCCTCCCAAGTACTGGGATTATAGGGCTGTGCCACCGCACCTGGCTTCAGGTCTGAATTTAAATGTCACCTCTTCAGAGAGGCCTGCTATGATAGTTTGAATCCAGAAGCACATGTGTCAGCCAGTGCAACAATGGCCAGAGGTGCTACTTTTAGGCAATGATGGGATTACTAGGACTCTGACTTGTCAGTGGATTAATCCACTTGATGGATTAGTAGTTCTAATGGAGTACTGAGAGGTAGTGTAAACTATAGGTATGTGGGCGTGGCTAGAGGAAACAGGTCACTAAGGGCATGGTCTTGGGACTGTATCTGCCCTTGGCACCTTCCTTTCTTTCTCCTTCTCCCTGTCTCTCTCTCTGTCTCTCTCTATGTCTCTCTCTGTCTCTCTCTCTCTCCTTCCTGGCTGCCATGAGCTGAACAGCTTTCCTCTGCCACTCCTTTCTGCTATGATGTTTCTGCCTTAGAGCCGGCCGACCATGGACTGAACCTCTGAAACTGTGAGCCCAAATAACTCTTTCCTCCTCGAAGTTGCTCTTGTCAGGTATTTTGGTGACAGCGATGAAAAGCTGACTCACACACCTTCCTTGAATGCCATGTAAAAAGCTAAGTTCTTCCCACTTCTCCATTTTAATTTCTATCTTGGTGGTTACTTTGCTTTCTCTGTATGATTGTGTCTGTTTGCTTGTTTATTATCTCTTTCTCCTAGAGCATAAGCTTCATGAGTTCTGGAACTTGTCCGTCTTGTTTTTGTCTCTCTAGTACCTGGCACAGGGCTCTACACAAACCAGATGCCTGGAATTGCCACCAATGGTCTCTACGGGCCTTCCATGGTTGGCTTTCTCCTTACAACATGCTTCCTTATAGAGGCAACTCCCTATTTAAAATTTTTCTTCTAAAAGGCAATTTATAAATTGCTTTTTCAAATTAGAATGTAGTTTATAGAAGCAACCTTTCACAAACTCATGTTTCGCCTTTAAAATCCGATATAGTAGACCCTAAAGTTGCGATACTTTAAAAATGGAATGAACCAAGAGCACATGGCCAAGCAGCGTGTGGACATGATTTCAGTTACGTGGACTCCTCCGTCCCCCACCAGGTTCTGCAGCGGACTTAGGAGATAAGCCAGGCAAACTCCAGATCTGAAACACATGTGTGCGCAGTGTAAACATTGATGGCAGACGTGGTCTAGGGCGAGAGGGGAAGAGGAAAGGAGGAGGCCAACGGCTGGTCTCTCCGGAGCAGCTGGGGCCCAGGGAGGGGAAAGACTTTCCATTTCTTCGTAAGGTGCATGTCGTGACTTCTGAGCTTCGTTGATTTTGTTTTGATTGTGTCTCAGGGATATGTCGCCTTGTACTATTTTAGGATCATTTCCAAAGCTTGTTGCTTCAAAGTGAAAAGGGAAGCAACCAGGCCAGGGCCTGCCTGAGAACAGAGGGCTTTCTACGCAGGCTTTCTGCTCTGCCTGAGATAGGGACTATCTACTGGCCTGGGATAGGGTGTGTGTGTGTGCGTGCGTGCGTGCGTGCGTGTGTGTGTGTGTGTGAGTGACTGGGGAGTGAACTCAGGGGCACTCTGACCCGCATCCCCAGCCATATTTTACTTTGAAACGGGGCCTCACTAAGTTGCTGAGGCTGGCCTGGAACCCAAGATCTTCCTGTCTCAGCCTCCCAAGCACTGGGATTACAGGTGTGCGCCACCACGCCCAGCAGATGGTGATTATAAAGAGGCAAATGGCAGCTACACCAGGCCCCGGCCCCCAGCTTTCCCGGGAGAGACACACAGCTCCACAGTCAGGGCTCCGTCACCCCCAGCCCAGCCTCTCCCAAGCAGAGGCCTTGAGGGAACAGCCCTCTCCAAAGCCTTCTCTGTTCTGAAGTCCAGGAATGGGTTCAGCAGGAAGTCTCTCATCTCCTGCTCTGCTCTGACAGGAATTACCTGAGCATCACACACACACACACACACACACACACACACACACACACCTCATTCTTGCTTTTCTGTGTGGCTCCACACAGTGATCCACCTGCCCACTGGGCTGCTTCCTTGAGGAGCCCCGCTTCTCGCTCCCGTCTATGGCTGGGAATGCTCCTCCTGCCCTTCCTCATCGTCTTCCCACACCCACTGTCCGGCGAAGTCTGGTTTCACCGCGTCCCTTCTGGACAAGCCCTGACAGGCCCCTTCCGGCGAGGGGAGAAGAGGACTCCGAGAGGCCTTAGCACACCGTCTTCGTTGTCCGCCCCTAAGGCCACCCTCTTTTGCCTTTCTTGGTCAGCTGCCCTGTGGGGTGCTGGGGGTCAGACGGGCAGGCTGCTTTCCTCCCCCGCCCCGCCATGGGACTGGACAGCCGCCGCCGCCCAGGTGTGCCGACAAGCCGGCAGGGTGACTTAGTATAAGCCTCCCTCCCCACACACAGTCCCTGTATTCACTTTGGGTGTGAGCTGTCACTGCAGGGGGACCTTCTAATGTCAGGATTTATTTATTTATTTATTTATTTATTTATTTTTGTGGTACTGGGAATTGAACCCAGAGGCATTCTACCTTGGAGCTATATCCCCACACCGATTTTATTTCTTATTTGGAAACAAGTTTTCACTAGGTTGCTGAGAGCCTCACTAAATTGCTGAGGCTGTCCTTGAAACTGCGATCCTCCAGTCTGAGCCTCCCAAGTACTAGGGTTACAAGCGTGCACCACCACACCCGGTTAATGTCAGGATTTAGTTTGTTGTCTGGCTCATTTGTATGCTTTGCTGCAAGAACAACTTCTCCTCTTCCTCCTCGTCCTCTTCCTCCTCCTCCTCCTCCTCCTCTTCCTCCTCCTCTTCTTCTGTGGTACTGGGCATTGAACTCAGGGGCATACGACCTCTGAGCTAAACTTCCAACCCTTTTTATTCTTATTTTGAAACTTACTTGAAACCTTTCTAGGTTGCTGAGAGTCATGCTAAATTGCTGAGGCTGGTCTCCAACCTGCAATCCTCCTGTCTCAGTCTCCCAAGTACTGGGACTAGAGGCATACACCACCACACCCAGCTGCATCCATTTCTTTCAAACTACAGAAAGAAAAACAGATCCCACCGGATTTAGTTTGTTTTCTGGCTCATTTGTATGCTTTGCCACGAGAAGCGCGCACATTTCTTTTAAACTACAGTAAGAAAAAAAGATCCCATTAGCCACCCATACATCTAGGCAGAGTGACAAGCACTTTGCCTGGAACTGAGATCCTCACCACACTAAAAAATAAAAATAAAAAACTACAGCTATGTGGGATGATTGCCAGCACACTCCCGGCACTCCCGGGATGGGCCTCCAGACGCAGGAAATAGCGGTGTCTCTTCCAGGTGTGGGGAATTTCGTTTGGTTTGGTTTCTCTCTCTTTTTAAGGAGGAGACTGACTAATAAATGGTTAAATGTGTTTGCCTGAAAATATTCAAGTGTAAGGCAACAGTTTCCAAATCCCCTGCAGAGCCTGGACACAGGGGGACATTGGCAGCCAGGCCTGTTATTAAGAAGGTCACAAGATGCCATCTGTTCCTGCACGCACTTCACTGTTCAAGTGGAACATCGGCTCGGAGGTGGCCGCAATTGATTTTGCTCCCGAGCCTAAAAGCGCTGTGGCGCTGTGGCGCTGTGGAGGGCACTGCAGTGACTTGGGTAGCCGCGTGGACAAAGCAGGTGTCTGCTTAGGACTTGGGCTGGCGTTTCTGGGGAGAAGATGGGAAGGGGCGAGGCCGGGCTTTTAGGTCTGTCTTTAATTAGAGCTCAATGTAATTTGGGATGCAGCTGCCTGGTTTCCCTAATTTTTTTGCGTGCCTGATTTTAGTTGTCTGCAGAATATGATAATAGCCTTCGTATAATTGTGAAGTTAAGGCAGATAAATGAATGCTTATTGTTTTACTTGCAACTTAATGATTTTTCTTAAAAGCTATAGAAAAGTTGAAAGAACATACCACCTACTGTCTCCTAGATTTATCAGTTGTTTGTTTTGCCATATTTGTTAATAGTTTGCTTGATTTCAACTTCTATATACTGATACCTGTGTGTGCTTCTTTACTGGACTATTGGGAATCTATTAAAAGCATCTCAACAACATATTTTCAAGTACATAACGTATTTTCAGCATGTGTCTCCAAGGAGTAAGAATGATTTCTTACATAACCACAAGAAGTATTATCACACTCAAGAAGTTTATCATTAATAGGATAATTTTTATCTAATATACAGACCACTGACTACTTTATTCTATTTTTTGATACTAGGGAATGAACCCAGGGACATTCTATCTCCTAGCTATACCCCTAGTCCTTTGTATTTTTTATTTTGAAACAGGGTCTTGCTAAGTTGCCGAGGCTGGCCTTGAACCTGTAATCCTCCTCTCTCAGCCTCCCAAGTACTGGGATTACAGTCGTGCGCCACCACACCCAGTTCTGAATGCTTTATTCTTAAAAATCTTTCAGGAAAGACACTGGCTCTGTAATCTATCCCAATGGTTAACAAGCATCTCTCTAAGGCAGTGATACCTTGTATTTTTGAGACACTTTGAAGAATCTGATGAAAGCTCTGTGCTCTATCTACAGAAAAATATCCATAAAGACACTTATCTAAGCCCAAAACGCAGACATCTTAGATCCTTCTGGGTGTTCATGGACTTCAGGTTAAGTGTCGATGTTCAATCAAAATTCTCCTTTGTGTATGTATAATTGGGGGGGGGGTTACTGGGGATTGAACCCAGTGGCATTCTACCTTCAAGCTACACTCCCCACCCAGCCTTTTCTTAGTTTTTATTTTGAAACAGGGTCTTGCTAGATCTCTGCGAATTTTGCTAAATTGATAAGGTTGGTTTTGAACTTGTGTCTCAGCCTCCCCAGTACTGGGATTACGGACGTGTGCCACCACGTTGGGCTGTGTATGTATAATTTAAGACCACAGTACTCAAAAAAGATGGAGAGTGGTTTGTCTCTACCTTCCAACATGTTGTTTGTGTTCATGGGCCTTTTTTTTTTTTTGTAGTACTGGGGATAGAACTCAGGGGAATTCTACCTCTAAACTATACCCCCAGCCCTATATTATTCTTTTATTTTGAAATAGGGTCTCACTAAGTTGCGAACCCTGGCGACAAACTTGAGATCCTCCTGTCTTGGCCTCCCAAGTACTAGGATTACAAGCATGTGTCACTACGCCTGGATATGAACCTTCATTTTAAGGAATTCAGAGTTTTAAGGAACTCAGAGAGGGGTAGAGGGGACATTAAACTATCCCCAGTCTATCAACAGAAAACGGAATCACAAACAAGGTTGACAGTTGTACTAGGATGGACACCCAGTATGGCCCAAATGATTGAGTAGAAGACACAGAAGAATCCTCCAAACTCGGGCTTCTCTGATTCTGCAAGACCTGGGGCTCCTGATGCTACACTTGTCTTCTTGATCATTTCCTTTTCAAAACCAAATACTGGCAGCTCTCCATGAGGATGGCATACCACGCAAGGGCCCAATATCTAAGGTAGAGTTTGTTGGCAGTTACGAAGATGGCTAGCATAATTGCCCACTTTGCTTATAGTTCTAGCACCAGGAAGTGGACGGCAGGAAGATGACACAGGCTAGTAAATTAAGGTAACATTAAATGTCCTTAATTAAAAGGCAAGGCAAAACTGCCACGGTCAAGTTGCAATGAGGGTTTATTTTGTCCAATGTGAATTCACAAGGAAAAACCATTAGCTCACCATATACCCACATGTGTGAGCTTACTGGGGAATCCTCTCCATAAACGGACTAAAGAAAATGAGAGCCATTTCCAGCTCTGTTAGGAAAATGAGCAAGTAGCTGGGCGTGGTGGCGCACCCTTGTAATCCCAGTACTTTGGGAGGCGGAGACCAGAGGATCCGGGTTTGCAGCCAGCCTCAGCTCGCTCTCTCTCTCTCTCCCTGTCTCTCTCTCTCTCTCTCTACTTAGTGAGGCCCTCCGCA
>PVJS01044845.1:0-16488 GCA_004027185.1 Glis glis
CAACTTCGTGAGACCCGGTTTCAAAATAAAGTATAAAAAATAGGGCCGGGGGTGTAGCGCGGAGGTAGAACGCCCCTGCGTTCAATCCCCGGTACCGCAAAAAAAAAAGAAAGAATGTAATAGCTTGAAATAATGTTATGAATGTATACAAAACTACCAATTACAATCTCAAAGACATGTGTGGGGAGGATACGAGAGTGGGGATGGACCGGGGGGGGCACCAAGAGTTGTGTGCACCTATTGTTCTGATACTCTGTACCCCAATGTGATGTATAATTACAATGCACCACCAAAAAGCGTTTTATACTACTTAGTGATCTTTTCTACCTTTATTTATTTTTTTGTGGTACTAGGGATTGAGCCCAGGGGAATTCTACCTCCAAGCTACACCCTCAGTCCTATTTTATTTTTATTTTCAAACAGAGTCTCGCTAGGTTGATGAGAGTCTCACTACTTGCTGAGGCTGTCCTTGAACCTGCGATCCTCCTGTCTCAGCCTCCCAAGTACTGGGATTATAAGTGTGCGCCACCACACCCGCCTCTTTTCTACCTTTAATAGTTTTTTTCTTTGTTCAATACTTTTTTATTTTTTATTAATAGTTTTCATTAAGAAGACGTAAAATAAAGACAGAGATCAAAGGAAAAAAGAAAGAATACATATAAATGTTAATATAAGTTCACTCTTTTATCTATATAAGTTTGCTGTCAGCAATCTTAGTTTATGCTTGTTGCTCTGGGAAATTATTAATGGTTTCCCATTTTACATTCAAAATTACACAAGTTATGTGGTCATCACAGGTACAGGAACAAATGTTTCTGCCACTATTGTTAGGTTGAATTGTAGTTCTCCACCTCAACCACCAGATGGCACTGCAGGGTGAGAAACTAACTGAGGAAGACTTGTACATACAATTTTACTTTAATTACATCCCTGGGTTGGTTCCCTCCCCACCCCCCACACACGCTCGCATTTCATTTTATTCTGTACTATTGGGCGACTCAGGGATTCTATGAATGTTCATCCTCAAGTTGGAAAGCACACAAAAAAAGACGACTAAACTATAGCTAATTATAAAACCCATGAATAATTTGTCCTTACAGCCATGCTTTGTTTTTGCATAATAAGCAATTGTATTTCTACTTCTATAATTCAGGCTAAAATTAACCAGGACACTCTCACACTACAAAAGCAGGCGCCTATCTTCTTATTTGTTTACAGTGTCTCCTGCGTATCTGGTGCTGTGGTTGGAATGTGCTTCCTCTGAGGTCCCCGTGGAAGGGCTGGTCTCCAAGGTGGTGAAATGGGGAACTGTGGGCCTTTAGGAGGCGGGGCTGGGGGTCAGTAGGTCATCGGGGGTGTGCTCTCAAAAGAAATTGAGGGACCCCAGTCTTTCCCTCTCCCCTCTTCCTGGCTCCTATTATGCCACTTCTGCCAAAAGTTCAAACAAATGGGGCCCCCGATCTTGGTCTTGAACCTCCAGACCCGTAAACCAAAACAAGTCTCCTTTTCCCTTCACAAGTACCCTGTGACAGCACTGCACTGACACAATGCTGACTAAACACTTGTTATTCCTAATATGTGTCATAGAGAGTTCCTCAATGGATACTGGATGGGTGGATGAATGAATGAATGAGTGAATGAATGAATGAGTGAATGAATGAATTAGTGAGTGAATGAATGAATGAGTGAATGAATGAATGAGTGAGTGAATGAATGAATGAGTGAATGAATGAATGAGTGAATGAATGAATTAGTGAGTGAATGAATGAATGAGTGAATGAATGAGTGAGTGAATGAATGAATGAGTGAATGAATGAGTGAATGAATGAATGAGTGAATGAATGAATGAGTGAGTGAATGAATGAGTGAGTGAATGAATGAGTGAGTGAATGAATGAATGAGTGAATGAATGAATTAGTGAATGAATGAATTAGTGAATGAATGAATTAGTGAATGAATGAATGAATGAATGCCAGGGACGAGTATTGAGAAAATAAATATGTGGGCCTTCATTGCTTGGACTAAAACTTTCTGGAAGCTGGACTGACGTGGCCCCATTGAAAACAAAAGCACATATTTATTTACATTTGGAAAGAGGTCTTTATAACATCAGGGATTACTATTTGTCTTAAAAGAGAGGATCAAGTGCTCTTCTTGGGAAAACAAAAAGGGTCAACTATAATAAGTGGCTAAAATTTTTACCAGCTCCATTTTTTGCTTGTTCAATCCCAATATGAAAATAAAAGATCTTATTTTCCCTTCAAGTGTAGAGAAAAACACATTCAAGAGAGATTTTCTTCTCTCTCTCTCTCTCTCTCTCTCTCTCTCTTTATTTTATTCTATTTTTATTTTATTTTTGGTACTGAGGATTGAATCCAATGACATTCTACCTCCGAGCTACACTCCCAGCCCTTTATATTTTTTTTATTTTGAAGCAGGGTCTCACTAAATCACTGAGTCTTTCCTCGAACCTGCGATCCTCCTGTCTCGGCTTCCCAAGTACTGGGATTACACGCATGTAGCAACACGCCCAACTTCTAGAGCACTTTTTATTAAGAATGGCATTCAGGGAACAGTGTGTGCAAAAGAACAAACTGATCAAAGATAGAAGTCTTTTCCCAGGCCAGAGCACTGAGAAAAACAATGCCATTTCCTTTTCAGTTCTATCAACAAATAAGACGCACAGAGAAAGCACGTCAACAAACGTCAGTCAGCAAAACTGAAGAAGAAAGAGAGGCATTTTCAAACACTGACTCCTATTTGCCTTTTGAATTTTGATGGAAATTTTCCCATGATTATCTCGTGTGTGGTTTTCAGAGCAAAAGAAAGACCAGATCATTGGCTATACCACTCCTGGGTATCTTTCCAAAGGGGTTGAAACCAGAGAACTACAGTAATATATGCATACCCACGTTCATAGCAGCACAATTCACAATAGTCAAATTATAGAACCAACCCAGGTGTCCATCAACAGATGAACAGATTACAAAATTATGGGAAATACACACAATGGAATTGTACTCAGCAATAAAGAATAACAACAAAATTATGTCATTTGCAAGAAAAATGGAAGGACCTGGAGAACAATATGTTAAGTGAGATTAGCCAATCACAGAAAGTGAAGGGTCATATGTTTTCTCTAATATGCACAAGCTAGGCAGTAACTGGGACAGAAGAGGGACTCCAGACAATGGAGAAGAAACCTCAGTGGAGCCAGGGAGGAGGTCTCAGGGAAGGGGAGGGGAAGACTGAGGTCCATTAATGGAATCACTACCATCAACTATGTGTACATATGTGAATACCCCAACGTCGATCTCAGTACTCTGAACAGGGAAGGGGGGAGATGGGAAGGTGGGGAGGCCACCAAGTGCTGTGTGCATGTATGTCACTGTCAACATGATTTATATTAGGATGTGAGACTATAATGCACCCATAAAAGCACATTAAAAATAAAAAGAAAGAAAGAAAGACCGGATCATAACGCACGCTTCAACGCCACAGAAACATCTGCGATAACTTCGGCACCCAAGAAATCAAAAGCAGGCAGGAGATGCGCTTTCAGTCCTGTGTTCAGCGCCAGCGCCAGCTGGTGTTGATGCCTGCAGAGCGGGTTTTACGATGACATAATCAGCTCATCCTCGAAGCAGAAAGTGCATCACCAGGAAGGATTATTCAGACGCAATGACTCCCCCCCACCCCCGTCTGAATCTCTGTAGTAAGAAAACTTGCCTCCCTCGCTGCCTTCTCCGCGTCAGCAATACGCTTCCTCCCAAACCACCTGGGGTCTGTATGTGAATATTACACACTTCCACAGTCAACACGGCCAACCTGTGGAGGAAACGGGATCCATTTCTAAGCCAATAAGCAGGGCCAGTCCAGAGCTGCGTCCTGTTGTATCAATGTGGCTCCTCTGTCCACAATTAACCTCAGCATCTAACTCTTGAGTCACAGGCAAAATGTGGGGGAGTTTAGGGGCACTCCAAGAATGGAGGTTGCTAAAGAACAAGGCGTAAGGTGAGGACCAGATCCTGGTCCACAATGTGGGAACCTCTCGGCCCTCCATTCGTAGGGGAAATGTGCTGTGCCATCTTTTTACATCTCTAGATGGTTCCGGTCAAGACATAAAGCGGCCTAGTTTGGGTCACATGCAGGCCCTTGGCTAGCACTTGACAGAACACCATGATTGACGGCCCTAGCAAGGCCCAGCGCATGGGCAGAAGTATTTTCCAAAAGGAAGTGCAGGGTTTTTAAGAAATGGAAACAGGTGCTGGATAACCAGAACATCAGCAATGCTACCACTGGGCTCAACAGAAAGGACCTCCTCCCGTTCATCGCAGAAACTCCTCCCCTCTTGGAAGTGTCCAGGAGGCATGGCCCCCCCTTTTCCACTTCTCTCAGAGTCTTCCCCACAGCAAGGTCGCTGACCCAGGGGCGGAATGGGAAGAAGACGCAGCCTGCATGGCCTGCCCCACCAGAGCACGCACTCAGGCAGGCCTGGGGAACCTGTGCTCGCCCCCGGACAGGGTCAGGCCAAAGCTGGAGGCCTCTGAACTCCATCCTAGAAAGGCCAGGTCTGGCAAGGCCTCGGTGCAGCAGGCCCTTCCCGAGACTGGCCGGGCAAGATGGCCTTGCCTGCCTAACTGGCCTCAGGCCCATCGTGGACACTGGGTGAGCTGCCCAGATCGCCTTCAGCTGCCAGGAGCATTGCGTGCATGGCTCCTGGACACGTGTGTCCCCAGGAATCGCCCTTAGCCAACACGACCCGCCTTGCCAAGCTCTGACCCCCTCTTGGGGGAAGCCCATAACCAGTGACCCCGGGTGTGAGGACAGAAAAGACCTTCCCTGCTGAAAGGTTGGAGGAGGGACGGGAGAGAGAGAGAGAGACGGCTCTGTAGCAGAACAGGCTTTATTGAGATAAAACCTGAGGAAAGGTGTCACTGGGAAAGGATGGAGCCTATGTCCGCTTACAGGCTGAGGGTTTGTATTGGTTACTCAGGAGGGGAATTCAAATTCAGGCGGGTAGTTCTGAAGGCGGGAAATCAGGAGTCCTTGAGGCAGGAAAGGAATCATCTCAAGGTCCCTTGCAGTCTGTGCCATGTAAGATATGGGGGAGTCCCAGTAAGCAAGATAGGTCACTTTTCCAGTAAGTGAAAAGCCTTCACAAGATGGAGTTGCTTTTGCTCTGGCCAGCATCTCACGCCTGCCTCATTTCAGAATGCCTCCAAGGGGCCGTCCTGCCCTCCCACTCCCCACGGGTCAGCCAGCCTCTGTCCGCTTCTCCCTTATTAACCCTACCTCCTCACCTCGCTCTGCCCACTTCCTGACAGCCCATCGGGAGGGTCTGCACTCAAGTCTCCATGTCCCCAGCTGACTGCTGACAGATGACACCAGGACTGGCCCAAGGAGCTGGGAACGGGTCACCACTGCCCGCAAGTGATGCTGATGTCACATGGACAGTTCCTGAGACAGATTCATGTATCTAGGAAGTTCAATGCCAGGAGCAACCATGACTGCTTCCCAGCAAAGAACAGGGAGAGGGTCTCAGGGACAGGGAAAGTGGGACTTTCAGGCTCAGGACACAGTGACAGGAGGACGATGGGTTCCCCGGCTGTGGCTTGTGCTATCAAAGCATTGGAGAAACCCAAGGCCGGGGGGTGAT
Organism: Glis glis; assembly: GCA_004027185.1. Taxonomy (NCBI): domain Eukaryota; kingdom Metazoa; phylum Chordata; class Mammalia; order Rodentia; family Gliridae; genus Glis; species Glis glis. The sequence goes on from PVJS01044845.1 coordinate 5,660, forward strand.
CAATTATCACTGTGACCACAAGGGAAGCCAGAGGGACCCCTTGGTGGTGAATCAAGACACTCGCGTCCCCTGCAGCTGGAGCATCAGGCAGGCCCACGACTTCAGCATACATAAGGATAACAGATACCAGGGAAGATTGACTTCTCAGCCCCAACAAGCCGGGAATGCAAGAGAAGGGCCCCAATTGGGAAGGACCAAGATTCAGGAATGCAGATGGTGACAGCTGGGTCAGTACAACTGAAAGTCCTGAGCCCTCTGGGTCTGTCCAAGTGGCTCCCTCTCCCCTGATTGATGAGTCCCTCCAACCTTGACCACAGGCAATGCACAGTCCAGCACCCTGTAAAAAACATGACTCCAGCCCCGTCCAGGATCAGCCCCAAACTCACCAGCAGGCCAAGAACCACGACGGAGTCACAGCACAAAACAGCTGGGTTAGCTAAGAGAGAAAAGGACTCTATCCCCACAGAGCCACAGGACCCAGTGGTCCATGCCAGCAGGACCCGGGGGACTGTGTATGGGACCAGTCCCCAAGAGCCAGGATCAAGTGAGGGAGGAACATGAAGTTAGATTATCACCTTCCTGTGATATGGAATTCAACACCCCGCAAGGCCTCCAGGAGATGTGCCAGCTGGGATGGCTTTTGGAAACTTGGATAAAGTGATGGTCACATCAAGCAAGGTAGAAACGCCAGAGCTGTGGTGGCAGAAGATGGGAGGAGGAATGAACGGCTCAGAGAAGTGTGCAAACCTGACAGTATACACCCCAAGTCCCAAAAAGGAAACAGCATCTGATGTGTCATGTGGAAGGACCTGGAAGCCACTCCATGTACAACGTAGGATGGACTTCCGTGGCGAGAGGCCACCAACACTATTTGGAAGCCAGGTGGTAACTGCCAATTGGAAATGTGTAGCAGGGCCAGGTTCCCTGGTAGTAATGGGGAGGAGAGAAAATGAAAACAGCCCAGGCCAGGTGGCAGCAGGTCGCCATCAGGAGCTAGGTGGGCACAATTATTGTAAGGTGCGCAAGATCAGAGGGGCAGCTGGAGGAGACTGACCCACAGGCAGCTCTGGAGATGGTGGCTAGACCAGTGTTCCCGGAAAACAGATAGATGAGCATCCAACCAGGGTATTGCCCCAGCTACACAGTCAGCAGATCTAGGACAAGCAGGAGGCTAAGGACTGTCATGCCGATAAGAAGTCCCAAGGTCTGCCCAGTCTCTGCAGCTGAGCCTGTTCTCAGGGTTGAAGCGCATGGACCAAAGGAGAGGGCTGCTTCTCAGGAGAGGGACCCTGGGACACCACAGTGAACTCATCTACTAATCCCAAAGGGATCTCCAATCAAAAGCATCTCTAGCCCCTTACAGGGTGACTGCAAACCAAGAGAAAGGGGCTCCTGAGTGCTTGCTGAGTGCTGAACACACGTCAACACTGACACTCAGAACCAAAGCCTCATTGTGGTGCCCCCTTGGAGTAGGGACATACTGGGACTCGATAATGGAGTCCCGGTCCAGGTCACTTGTGTTCATAGACTCAGCCCCTGGGCATTTCCTGTCCACCACGTGTAGTTCAAATGGACACACTTGGTAGTTGGAATAACCCACCTGTTGCAGATTAAATTGTGTCCCCCAAAAAATTCATATGTTAAAATTCTGATCCTCAATCCTTCAGAGTGTGAGCTTACTGAAAAACAGGATCACTACAGATGTAATAAGGAAGGGTCCTAATCAATATCATCGGTCTGTTTATAAAAGAGAGAAATTCAGGCATGGAGAGACAACGCCATGTGAAGAGGAAGGCAGACACCAGGGTGATGTTTCTACCACCAGAGGATTGCTGAAGCTTGCAGCAACCTCCAGAGCTGGGAGAGTCATGGACGGATTCTCCCTCGGAGTCCTCAGAAGACACCGGGATCTCAGAATTCTGGCCTCTAGCCCTGTGAGACAACAAATTCCTATTGTTTATGCCACCCGTTCGTTATGTCAGCCTCGGTAAAGTAATGCACCATGCACGGATTCCCTGTTCTGTGGGGTGAGAGCTATCACAGTGGGGAGGGCCAAGGGGAAACTTAAGAAATTACCTTCAGGTAGCTGGACATGGTGGCGCACGCTTGTAATCCCAGTACTTGGGAGGCTGAGACGGGAGGACCTGGGTTCCTGGCCAGCCTCAGCTACTTAGTGAGGCCCTCCACAATTTAGTGAGACCCTGTTTCAAAATAAAGGATAAAAAATAGGGCTGGGGGTATAGCTCAGAAGTAGAATGCCCCTGGGTTCATTCCCCAGTACTAAAAAAAAAAAAAAAGACATTACCTTCAGATGACAATGACAAATCAAAACCAATATTGTATCCCAGAGAAAACAACAGACAAGGGTCTGGACTCCTTCATGTCCCACATTCATTCCTTCATTGGGCTTCTTCCAACCATAGACATCGTACAAAATAAAAGTGCAGACTCAGCCAAGTCCAGCTGCTGTGCCAGATGGGGATCCTTTTCTAGGCCCTATTAGCCTAGATACGGTATGAACCACTAACCAGACACACACAGTTCCGTCTTTGTCAGGAGGGAGAGTTGGAAACAGTCTACTGCCACATGGTATGGACAGTAGTGTTGTTGGACTTGTGGATGTTGTTTTTATTGTTTGGGGTTGTTTGTTTTTGTTACTGGGTGTTGAACCCAGGGATATTCTACCTCTGAACTATACACCCAACCCTTTCTATTTTTTTTTTTTTTGAAACAGGGTCTTGCTAAGTTGCTAAGGCTGGCCTCAAACTTGCAATCCTCTTGTCTCAGCCTCCCAAGTACTGGAATTTCAGGCGTGCACTACCATGCCTGGTTCCATTGTAATTGTTAAGTGGTCTAATTGGTGTAAATTACCTGGCATATGGTTACAACTCTGGAAGTGCCAACTTCTCAGCCTACAAAACTCACGTGGGCAACAAATGCAGCCAACATCTCTTTTTTAATGTTTCCTGTGTCTGAATTTAATTTCCGTGTCAAGCTCTCCACTCTCCCCTCCTAACAGAATCTGCAGCATTGATAATTTAAGGTGAACTCAGTGCTCTCTGGATAAACTCAGCCAACCAGGGGTTAACTGTCCCCTCGCTCATCCTCAGGTGGCATCCGATTGCCACGGTCTTAGGTAGCATCTTGGTCTGAGGGGACAGCCGGGTGCTCAGGTGTCACTCCCAGGGCTGGCATCTCTGGGGACACACGATGCCTCCTGGTCCTTGGCCAGCATTGCCCCGAGGTGTCTGCCTTCCCTCTGGTCTGATGTTTGGGCTGTTCTCCCCAAGGGTGGATTCACTGCTTAAGAAATGAGGCTTTCAAGCTGGTCTGAGCCCTGCTGTCTATAGTTTTTTTTTACCACAATTTTTAATGTCCTAGTTTTAGATTCCTTCGTGGTAGAGTTCCTCCTCATAGATGGTATGGATGGAAGAAACGACAAAGGAAGGCAGCTTATTATTACATCCTGAGCTTCTGTTCCAAAGCACTCCAGTGCACTGTGTTTGTTGTTGATGTGGTTTATTTTAATTGATACTATTTGTTTATGGATATATTTGTGTGTATGTCTGAAGGCTTACACCACTTTCCAAAGACTTTAATCTCCATCTGGCCACAGGCACCAGATAGGATGTGGACCTTTCCTATTTTATTTATTTATTGCGGTACTGGGGATTGAACCCAGGGGCATTCTACCTCTGAGCTACATCCCAGCCCTATTTTTTTGTATTCTTTATTTTGAAACAAGGCCTCACTAAGTAGCTGAGGCTAGCCACAAACATGGATCCTCCAGTCTCACCCTCCCAAGTACTGGGATTACAAGGGTGCACCACTACACCCAGCTTGACCTTTCCTACTTTAGAACTCAGGAGGGAATATGCCACTCTTATAAACATGCACCAATAGTGAGACATTGGTCTATCGGGAGGTCTGCATGTTAAAGGGGCACACCTTTCAGCATTAGCTGTGAAGGTCACCTGCTGCCCGGTTTCCTTGATCAGCAGTCCAGGAGAATACCAGTTAGAGTCCAAAGTGCCACTGAATTTAATAAACCATATTTTTGTTTTGATGCAGCGTGTTTCTCAAAGGTGTGTCTCTTGATGTCACAGAAGCATGACTATGCCACAATTCACCTCCTGCCCATCACAGTGCTCTCTGGACTTGCTGTCTGTCTTGTCAGTGTGTCCTGGACCTGTTGGAAAAGTAGCGAATACCTTGGCTTTGATTGCTCTCTAGTTATGTTGATAAAGTTCTCTGCAGGCATTAACATCAATGACTTAGAAGTAAACCTCTGACCCTGTCATATGTCTCTCCAGGCCGACAGCATTATCAGTTGAGCAACAAGTTTGGGGAGTTGATGTTGCTGAACCAATTTGTAAAGAGAGCTCAGAATGTAACAATTCGGCGCAGAGTGTGGGAAGTGTAAAGTGCTTTGTGTATGTTGAAAGTGGGCACTTTGTTCCCCTCTCCTGAACAGACTTTCTTCTTCTCTGTTCATCCTTAAACCTATTGACAGTCATCTGCATTTCTACATCTGCTACTTAACCTGCCATTTATTCTTTAAAATTATTCTTATTAATACTTATACTAGCCAGGCGTGGTGGCGCACGCTTATAATCCCAGTACTTGGGAGGCGGAGACTGGAGGATCCGGGTTCGCGGCCAACTTCAGCTACTTAGTGAGGCCCTCCGCAACTTCATGAGACCTGGTTTCAAAATAAAGTATAAAAAATAGGGCCAGTGGTATAGCTCGGAGGTAAAACGCCCCAGGGTTTAATCCCTGGTACCACAAAAAAAAAAAATAGTTATACTAGCAACACATTGAATGCAGTCTCAGTTTAAAATCCAGACACTAAGATACTCGGAAGCCCCAGAGTGCACCACCGCTATTATGGCTTGGATCTGGAGGGTCCCCAAAGGCTCCGGTGCTGAAGGCTTGGACCCACTGCAGTGATGTGAAGAGGTAGCAGGGACCAAGCTCCCTGACGGTTCCGCCTGAGGAGGAAGGGCTCTTCTGAATGTGACCCAGTGCATTCAAAGCAGCCTCATGAGGAAACACAAGAAACACTGTGCAAAGCAGGGTAGCAGCGCTCCTCGGGGGTCAGCCACATCCTCACCACTGTGCAGAAGGCCATGTTTCCAGAGGTCCAGTGCCAGCTTAGTCCAACAACTGCAAGCTATGCAGCCACGGGACGCCTTCTCTCTGAGTACTTTGTCAAGTCTAATAAAGTAAAAAATTAAAAAATAAATCATTCCTGTCATCAGGAGCATTGCATGGCATGTGACCGCATTCGAATGGGGACAAGCCCTTGCAAAGTGTCTCGTCACATAACCCTGCAAAACAGGCTCATACACCCTCTCAGGTAGAGAAAGCCAGACCACAAAACTCAGTCGTTCCTTGGCCAGGTGAGGATTCTGCGACGATGAGCTCGGGCCAGGCTTGGGTTGCAGACACAGGGAGACCCCGCACCAGGGCCCGCTGCCATGCTGTGTCCAAGTGTCCTTGAGAGCAGATTGACTTAGATCCAACCGAATTCCCACAGAAGTTCCTGGAATCCTACCCAGACCGTGTCTCGTGCCAGCTGCCCTTTGGTTTGAACTTAGAGACCTCAAGTGCTCTGGGCTATGGCTTGCCCCGTTGATTGAAGACAAGGGACATCTGCAGCAAAGAGACCAGGTGCCCAGACCAGGCTGGGAGGACACGTCGCGCTTGCTGGGGAAGTCAGCGGTGTGGTCTGTTGGCACGGCAGGCCAGCCTTGGCAATGGCCTCAGAGTCTAATTTGTGAAATTATAAAACTAAATTTCTGTCTAGAGATGGGGGGGCTGCAGACAGCGAGGCGTGTGTACCTTCTGGAATGTGTGGAGTACCATGTTGCTAACACAGACTCAGAGCCCAGCTACCTCATCCCAGGGGACGCAAGGGTCTGGGAATAGGTGGTTCATCCCCATCTTAGCACTAAAAAGCACAAGGGCTGAGAGCCAAGGTGCAGGGGACTCTGGGAAGGGATTAAAGGGCACCAGCTTCAAGCCTTTATGAATACTGCCCTCTACCGAGGGACAGGGGGACCGGGCTGTGGCTCCAATCAGACCCTGAGCACCCCCGACTTTCGCTGCCGCTCCGACCTCAGTTGCTGTAAGCCTTGCAGCAGGCGGCCGTGGCTTTGGGGCTGCTGTTTCCTTCTCTAGAAAACAAGAGCAACAGCATGCATCACTCCGCAGGGATACTGAGCCCTGGAATGAGCAGGTGTGTTCAACGCTTGGCAATAGCGCAGGTGCCCAGGAGGTGGGGTCTATTATTGCTCGGGGCTCCCAGGGAGAAATAAGCAGTACTTCATTTCAGCACACGTTCATTCTGGCTTGGATTTGGAGCACTCAGGACAGCGTCCTCACGGTACTGCTCCCCTTTTCTCCTCAACCCTTTCCACCCCGATGATGCTCAGGGATGCCATCCAGAATCTCTCCCCCGGCACTATCATCATGGGCTGTCTGAAGCGGGTCCCCTGTGCGGCCAGGCTCCCCTCAGACAGTCGCACAGTCTTGTTCCTGGACATTCTCCATGATATGCCAATAGTTGAGCAGTTCTTGGGGTTTGACGTAGTGGCAGGCCACAATTTTCTTGAAGCGGCACGGGGAGAAGCGTAGCCCTTGGGGGAAGAAGGTCTGCTGGGAGTGCAGCTCCTCGGGTCTGATCCTCAGCTTGGCAAGACAGAGCCCCACAAACACATCTTCCAGTTTGATGAACATGACGCTCTCGGAGACGTTGTACACCTGGCTCGCAATGTCGCTGGTGAAGATGTAGCCGGTGCCAGAGCAAAAGGGCGGGTACCTGTCCCATGGGTATTCGTACTTACTCACAAACCACTTGCTGAACCTGTTGCGGATGGGATGTTCGTTGAGCTTCAAGTAGCCGGTGAAGAACCTCGTGGTCCTGTTTTTCTTCAGCAGTAGCTGGGTCAGGTAGTCCACGTTGACAAACATGTCCGAGTCCGTTTTCATCACAAACGTCGCCTGGGGACAAAAGCGGTGAACCCACTCCATGCCCATCATGGTCTTCAGGGTCAGGTTGACGTAGACGTCCCTGAAGTCCTTCTGGATGATGTCGCTATGCTCCTGGTTCTCGAGGGCCACCTCGCCTGTCTCGGCCTTGCTGTCCGTGGTCCCCAGCAGGAAGAACGCCCTCACCTGCTTCCCACTCACCATCCTTTCTCGCCCCCATGTCTGCCGGATGGCCATGCGAGCTGCCACCTGCTCGTAGGATGACGTCACCAGCAGGACGAGGAAGGGCGGGTTTTGCCTGCAGTCGATATTCGGGAGCTGAAGGAATGTTCCATAGTTATTCTTGTAAATGAATCGCTCTTCTTTTAAAGGAGCCATGCTAAAATACAAACACAGTGCCCCGGCCACCAGTAGGCACCCGTACATCAGTTGCGTCTTCAGGTAAGCCATCTGAAAGGATCAACATCGAATGATTAGACCCCAAAGCAAGAACGTAGGATAACGGGGAAAATACAGGGAGGAAGGAGGAACGCTATCTACAGCTCAGTGGGGTGGCTGGAGTTCACAACAATTTATTATGCATCCTACAAAGAACCAGGAGAGAAGAGTTTGAAGGTTCCCAACACAACAAAATGATAAATGTTAGCCACACGTGGTGGTGCATGCCTATAATCCCCATTTTTTGTTTTGTGTTGTTTTTTATTGTACTGCGGATAGAACCCAGGGGCCTTCTACCTCCCTGCTACATCCCCAGCCCAATATTATTCTTTCATGTTGAAACAGGGTCTCACTATGTTTCAGAGGACCTCACTAAGTTGCTGAGGCTGGCCGCAAACCTATAATCCTCCTGTCTCAGCCTCCCAAGTACTGGGATTACAAGCGTGTGCCACCACACCGGGCTTAATTCCCATATTTTAAAGGCTACAACAGGAGGATCACAGGATCAAGGTCAGCCTCAACAACGTAGTGAGACCCCTTTTCAAAGTAAAAAATAAATGTAGGGCTGGGGGTGTAGCTCAGAGTAGAACACCCCTACATTCAATCCCTAGCACCACTAAAAAAAGAGAGAGAGACAAAATGAATAACTATTTAAGAAGGTGGAAATGCTAATTACTTTGATGTGGTCATAAGGCCTTTTTGTGCATGTATCAAATTATCACACTCTACCCCACAAATGTGTACCATTAAAAAATAAAAATATATATTTTTAAAAAGCATGAGTGCATGCGCAGGGTGGCTGAGATAGAGGAGGAGAGCCGTGTTTCAGAAGCTGGAATGTCACTGTGTACAGTGGAGCGTCACAGTTAGACAGACAGCATAGAGGACCCCCACAACCCTGCCTCCTCGGTACCAGACAGGGAGCACGGGGATTCTGGGCACAGGTCCCAGCTCTGTGGCCAGCCAGCCCTCCACCCATAGCACATGGGACCAAGTCCTTAGACAGTCCCCTTACTCCATGATGGAGAGCAGCCAGGCACCCTGTAGACTGAAAGCCATGTGCTCTTAGGCCAAATTGAAGAGTGGTTTGCAGATTTATCTGATATAATTAAGTGCTCCCCAAAAGAAGTAAGTTCAGTTTTTGGATTAGAAAAACTACCTTGGTGATTCCAAGAAGGCAAAAATCAAAGGACTCAATAATGTTGTCAGACAAGTAATATTAGAGAATTTTCCAAACACAGAAGAAGAGGTCAACACACAGGTACAGGAAACATACAGAACTCCCAATAGACAAGATCATAGAAAAGGCGCATCACATCACATAATAGTCAAATTGACTAATGTAGAGGCCAAGGAAAGAATCATAGACGCAAAGAGAGTAAAAGACCAAGTGACATTCAGAGGCAAACCAATAAGAATCACTCCAGTCTTTTCAAACCAAGTCATGAAAGCCAGGAGGGCCTGCAGTGACATATTCCAAACTCTGAAAGAAAATAACTTCCAGCTAAGATTTATCTACCCAGAAAAGATACCCATCAAATTTGACAGGGAAATAAAAACTTTCCACAACAAACAGAAGCCCAAAGACTTTATGTCTTCCAAACCAGCGCTAGAGAAAATACTCAAAGAGATTACTTATAAAGAACAAATAATAAAGAAATGCCAGAACCAGAAAAACAATGATTTCCATCAAACAAACAACTAAGCAAAGAAGAACAAATACTACCTCAAACAGAAATTAAAACTCAAAGTGTTAGGAATTAAAAATCATCTCTCAATAATCACACTGAATATAAACGACCTCAACCCCCCAATCAAAAGACATAAGTGGCAAAATGGATTAAAAATCAAAATCCATCTATCTGCTGCCTGCAAGAAACAACCTTACAAGTAAAGATTCTCACAAACTAAAGGGAAAAGAATGGTACAAGGTAATCCATACTAATGGAACTTGAAAACAAGCAGTATTAGCAACTATGATATCAGACAAATTAGACTTCAAACCTGAACTTATAAGAAGAGATAAAGCAGGCCATTTGTTAATGGTAAAAGGAACAATCTAGCAAGAAGATAGAATGATAGTCAACATTTATGCCCCAAACATAGATGCAACCACTTTCATAAAAGAAACTCTTGATGACATTAGGTCACACATGGATCCCAATATAATAATATTGGGAGATTTCAACACACTTCTCACACCACTAGATCGATCTTCAAGACAAAAGGTCAGTAAAGATGCCTCAGACCTAAGGAACATCATAAACCAAATGGACCTAGTAGACACATACAGAATATTCCACCCAACTAAAGCTGAATTCACATTTTTTTCAGCTGCTGATGGAACCTTCTCTAAAATAGGCCATATCCTAGACCACAAAGTGAGTACTAGCAAGTTAAAAAAATGTAATATAATCCCCTGCGTCTTTTCAGACCATAATGAAATGAAACTAGAAATCAACTATAAGAAGACCCAGAGAAACCTCATAAAAACATGGAGACTGAACACCACACTGCTGAATAAGGAATGAGTCACAGAAGAAATAAAGGGAGAAATTTAAAAATTCCTAGAAATAAACAAAAACAGAGACACAGTATATCAAATTCTCTGGGACACTCTGAAGGCAGTAATAAGAGGAAAATTCATAGCACTGAATGCTCACAAAAGAACAGAAAATCACAAAATAAATAACCTAATGACACACCTCAAAGCCCTTGAAAAACAGGAACAGTCTAACTCCAAAGCCAGCAGAAGACATGAAATTATTAAAATCAGAGCAGAAATAAATGAAGTGGAAAATAAAAAAACAATATGAAAAATCAACAAAACCAAAAGCTGGTCGCTCGAAAAAATAAACAAGATAGATAAACCACTAGCCAACCTAACCAAAAGAAAGAGAGAATCAACCCAAATTACTAAAATAAGAGATGAAAAAGGTGATATTACCACTGACAGTGCAGAAATCCAGAGGTTTATCAGAAACTACTTTGAAAAACTATACTCCAACAAAATGGAAAACCTAGAAGAAATTGACAAATTTCTAGATATGTACAACCTTCCTAAGTTGGATCAAGAAGATATAGAAAATTTAAGCTGGGCGTGGTGGCGCACGCTTGTAATCCCAGTACTTTGGGAGGCGGAGACCGGAGGATCCGGGTTCGTGGCTAGTCTCAGTGCTCTCTCTCTCTCTCCTTAGTGAGACCCTCCGCAACTTTGTGAGACCCAGTTTCAAAATAAAGTATAAAAAATAGGGCCAAAAGCTGGGCGTGGTGGCACACGTTTGTAATCCCAGTACTTTGGGAGGCGGAGACCAGAGGATCCGTGTTCGTGGCCAACCTCAACGCGCATGCGCGCGTGCACGCGATATATATATATATATATATATATATATATATAT
>PVJS01044846.1:0-16458 GCA_004027185.1 Glis glis
GGATAATAATTCTTATAAAAATTGTGTATGTTCAAAGGCCTCAGTGCCTTACTTTCAAGGCACTCCACTACGTCACCTCTGGCGTGGTGCTTTGTTTACTCTGTCCCCCGTTTCTCTCTGTAATAATAAAAACTTTGTTCAAGCTTGCAACAGTAGTTCTGGCTAACTTTTTCTAAATTAGCTAAGAACAAGAACCCGCAGCATCGCTCCAAACCGTAACATACTCAAGACTCTAGCCAGAGCAATAAGGTAAGAGAAGGAAACCAAAGGAATACAAATAGGAAAAGAAGAACTAAAATTATCTTTATTTTCAGATGACATGATCCTATACTTAGAAGACCCAAAAGACTCAACCAGAAGACTTCTAGAGCTGATTAACAAAATTCAGCAAAATAGCAGGATACAACAGTAATCTACAAAAAAATCAGTAGCTTTTCTATATGCCAACCATTAATCCACTGAAATCCATGAATTCAGAAATCTAGAAAATAAATTCATTCACAATAACCTCAAAACCAATAAAATGCCTAGGAATAAATGTAACCAAGGAGGTAAAAGACCTCTACAATGAAAATTATAAAACACTGAAGAAAGAAACTTAAGATCTTAGAAGATAAAAAGATTTCTCATGCTCTTGGATAAGCAGAATGAATATTATCAAAATGGCCATCATACTGAAAGTGATCTATAGATTCAATGCAATCTCTGATAAAAAAAACCAATGTTTCCTATGGAAAAACAAAAGACCCAGGATAGGCACAGGTAGAAACTTTCTCAATAAGACCCCCAAAACTCAGGAAATTAAAACAAGAATTAATAAATGGGATGGTATTAAACTAAAAATTTTCTATTCATCAAAGGAAACCATCAAAAATATAAAAAAGAGCCTACATAATGAGAGAAGATCTTTGCTCACTACTCCTCTGATAGAAGACTAATATCTAGAATATACAAAGAACTTAAAAGACTTAACACTAAAAAAAATAACCCAATCAAGAAATGGACAGTTGAATTAAATAGACACTTCACAAAAGAAGAAATACAAATGACCAATAAATATATGAAAAAATGTTCATCATTAGCAATCGGGGAGATGCAAATCAAAACAGCACTCAGATTTCATCTAACCCCAATTAGAATGGCAATCATCAGGAAGTCAAGCAACAATAAATGCTGGTGAAGATGTAGTGAAATAGGAACTCTTCTACACTGTTGGTGGGATAGCAAATTAGTGCAGGCACTATGGAGATCAGTGTGGAGAATCCTCAGAAAAATGGTAATGGATCCACCATATCATACAGCTATACCACTCCTGGGTATCTTCCAAAGGGACTAAAATCAAAATATTATAGTAATACATACATATCCATGTTTATAGCAGCACAATTCACAATAGCCAAATTATGGAACCAACATAGGTGTCCATCAATAGATGAACAGATTACAAAGTTATGGCATATACACACAAGGGAATTCTACTCAGCAATAAAGAAGAACAAAATTATGTCATTTGCAGCAAAATGGTTGGACCTGGAGTATGCTAAGTGAGGTTAGCAAATTACAGAAAGGGAAGGGTCATGTGTTTTCTCTCATATGTGGGAGCTAGGGAATAATAGAGATACAAGAGGGACTTTAGATAATGGAGGAGAAACCCCAGTGGAGCGAGGGAGGTAGTCTAGGGAAGGGTGGAGTAGACAGGGAGAATTAAGAAAACACTTCCACTGACATTATATACATATGTGAGAATACCAATGAATGCCCATCTCAATATCATGAATGGGGAAGGAGAGGGAGAGGGGAGGGATCTGGGAGGAAGCTCACCAAGCGCTGTGTGCCTGTATGTTGCTATCACTAAGTACATTATGATGTGAGACTATAATGCACCAATAAAAGTATATAAAAATTAATTTTAAAATAATTGTAGACAAATTTTCCAGATTATTTTAAAAGAGAAAAACACCAACTTATTTTAGACAATTGATCTATATGTTATTCTCAAACCATACAAAGTTGATATAAGAAGGAAAATTATGAATTTTAACTTTTAGCTTCAGTGTAAAAATCCTAAGGCAAATATTAGCAAACCAAAATAAGTAACCCATAATATAGCAATGGCCAAATTAGACTTATCTCAGGAATACACAGTCCCATATTATTGGAAAACTTCAGATTTTTTTTAAATGTCAGAATAGCTTGTATCAGATCAACCATCATACATCTAACAATTATATATATTAGTAAAATGTATAAAAGATGCTTAAAATTATAAAGGGAGGCAAAAACTGAGGTGATTAAATTCTTGAAAGAAGGGAAATGTGCTAGCAGAGATACAAGTTTATATGGCATATCAATCAGTGTTCTCCAGAGAAATGAAAAAAATTAGGGTAAATTATATAATACACATATTCATATATACACACAAAGTATAAATAAATATATATGTGATATTCTTCAAAGAATTGGCTAACACAATTATGAGAGCTGGCAAGTCTGAAATCCAAAAGTTAAGCCAGCAGACTGAAAACTCTCCAATAGGAGTTATTGCTACAGTCTTACTATACTTTTTGTGTGTGTGATACTAGGGATTGAATTCAGGGCCTCATGCATGCTAGGCAAATGACTCAGCACTGAGCTACAGCCACAGCCCTCTGATACAGTCTTAAGGAAGAACTTCTTCTCAAGGAAACCTCAGTTTTGCTCTTCAGCCTTTTCAACTGATTGAATGCAACCCACTAATATCACAGAAGATAATCTCTTTTACTTAGAGTCACCTGACTGTAGATGTTAGCCACATCTACAACCAACACAGCAACCCCTACACCAACATTTGATTGACTAATGGGGTACTATAGCCAAGTTAACACATAAAACTAACCATTATGGATGACTTTTCCTCTAAAGGCACTGAGGCCGTGGGGTAGACAGTGCCTATAACTCAAGCAGAGAAGCACAATCTTTTTAATTTGAAGTATCAGGGGACAAAATCCAAGGTTGACAGAGAAGCTTGAAAAGTCTAGGAATATAAAGAAACGTATAGGAATGGAGACAACCAAAGAAGAGGAAGTAGAAAAACCTGTGCATAAAATCTTCTGAAATCATTGGCAGACAATGAACAGCATAGGCATGAAGAAGGCTTCAAAGAATCCAGCAGAAAACAATAGCTAGGAGGCAAAAACCCAGGAGAGAATTCCTCTGCTGACCCCTAAAGTAAAAGTTAATGATTACATCAAAATTAAGTATTTTTATTTAATAGAATTCAGAGTTTGAATCACACTAAATTAGAAGCACTTAGAAATGCACCAGTTTCCTTGAAACCCAAGAATCACTATATTTAAAAGTAAAGGCTAAATCCAAGAACTAAGAATATACCTCTAGGATCAAAGGCAAATGCAAAACAGAGTTGTGCTAACAAAGCTAAAATCAAGTGTCCAAAAGTTCAAGTGCACGCGCTCTCTCTCTCTCTCTCTCTCTCTCCCTGTCTCTCTCTCTCTCTGTCTCTGTCTCTGTCTCTCTCTCTACTTAGTGAGGCCCTCCGCAACTTCGTGAGACCCGGTCTCAAAATAAAGTATAAAAAATAGGGCCGGGGGCGTAGCGTGGAGGTAGAACGCCCCTGCGTTCAATCCCCGGTACCACAAAAAAAAAAAAAAAGAATAACAACAACAAAAAATTATTCTTTAGAGTAACAAAAAAGAATCCAGAATCTCTATAACATAACATTCACATTATTCAAAGTATAATGAAAAATGTATTAGACATGGAAAGAAACAGAAAATGTAACCCCCAAAAAATGAGAAAAGTAAGTAGATAGAAATAGACTCAAGATTAATAGATGTTAAATGTAGATAATAAGGACTACAGTAATTTAAAGAAAGATATGAACATCATGAATAAACAGATAAGGAAATTCATTATGCAATGGAAACTATAAAAAAGAGCCAACAAGAAACTCAAGAATTGAGAAGTAAAATATCTTGAAAAACAATAATAACAAAATACTAGATGGACTTAATATTAGATCAAAGAGGAGAGAGAAAGGCACAATTAACTTAAAGGCAGAAATATTAAACATTTCAAATCTGAAAAGCAGAAAAAATTAAATGAAATGCCTAAACTATCTGTGGGAAAACATTTAGTAGTTTAATTATGTGCACAGAAATAGACCAAAAGAAGAGGTGATAAAGAAATAAAAAATATTTGAAAGACTGGACAAAATATCTTATACAAAATTTTAGAAAATAGCATATAAAGCTTAAAGTGGTGGCACACACCTATAATCCCAGTACTTGGGAGGCTGAGCCAGAAGGATCACAGGTTCAAGATCAGCCTCAGAAACTTAGTGAGACCCTATTTCAACATAAAAAATAAAAAATGGCTACGGGTATAGCTTGGAGGTTGAATTCCCCTGGTTCTATCCCCAATACTAAAAAAAAAAAAAAAAAAAAAAAAAAAAGCATGTAAATCAAAGATGATCAAAAAAAATCTGAGAAGGATAAATACTAAAAAACTCAAACTGGGCAATTATCATATTTGTACAAGATAATATAAATATGGAGAATGCTATGCATAGAAAGTACACCACTCATTATTATTTCCAGGAAGTGTGAGTGGGTTGAAGGAATAGAGAATGCAGAGGAACAACTGGCATTAAAAATATATGGCAATATGGCCGGGTGTGGTGGCGCACGCTTGTAATCCCAGTACTTTGGGAGGCAGAGACCGGAGGATCCAGGTTCGCGGCCAGCCTCAGCTCTCTCTCTCTCTCTCTCTCTCTCTCCCTGTCTCTCTCTCTCTCTCCTTAGTGAGGCCCTCCGCAACTTCGTGAGACCCAGTTTCAAAATAAAGTATAAAAAATAGGGCCGGGGGCGTAGCACGGAGGTAGAACGCCCCTGCGTTCAATCCCTGGGTACCGCCAAAAAAATAGATATATATATGGCAATAAAAATATGAACATGATGCCATTTTCTTAAAATAATATGTAGTATATATTATGAAAAGAAGTGCATGTAGAGATGGCCACCAAAATGTTAATGGTGGATATTTCAGTATGACCTTTAGTTTCTTCTTAATATTTTATGAACTAATAGAATTTATTGCAATGATCATGTATTATTAATCTAATCAGAATTCTTTAAATCTTCCTTTTATAGCTTCCTTATGCCAAGGGGCCAGAGCTCTCACCTACCTCAATGATGATCCTGCATGTTTTTCATCTATTTATGGGAAAGCAACACACACAGGCACTTTGATCCAGAACTCACTCATACAACATCCAGAAATCCAGGAATAGAGATCATATATTTGGGGATTATAAGAGCAGTCTCATAGCATAGGTTTAAACATCACCTTAGTTTAAGTTGAAAAGGACTAAGTCATCTTGTTTCTGGGACAGATGATAGATCAGGGTTTAGTGCATCAGCTGAGACCCACAAGGCTCAGCCTTTAAATTTTTCTGAATTAATCACGAGAAGAAGTAATTATTTTATGTCATTCCAGTTAACCACTAAAAAAAATTACTTAGTATTACCTTTTTTGAGCACTGGTTCCTACACAATAAACAAAACAGGCAAATATTTCTTCTACCTTGAAGATTACTATCTGTAATGATCTGGATTTGAAATGTCCCCCTAGCCCTCACGGAAACAAGGTAACAATGTTGGAAGTGGGACTTGTTTGCTAAGGAGGTGTCCCTGGGGGTGTGGTCTTGGGGATTATATACAGTTCCTCCTCCCCTTGTTCTTTCTTTTGCTTCCAGCTACCTCAATGATGTGAGAGCAGAGCCCATGCTCTCCCTCTCTCCACTTCCAGCTGCCATGTCCTGAGCTCTGCAGACCTGGCCTGACATGTACTGAAACTCTGAAATCTCCAAAAACTGTGAGCAAATACATCTTCTTTCCTCTAAGTTGTGTGGTCAGGTATTTTGGATTATAGTAGTGACAATGTTGACCAAGACACTATCCCAATGAGCAAAGACAGAAAATAAACGAAACAAATAAATACATTACATAGCACATTAGAAGGTGCTATGGAGAAACTTTGAAGAAGGGATCAATATCAGAGATAGCAGGGAGTACAGTGTGTATGTGTGTGTGTGTGTGTGTGTGTGTGTGTGTGTATGTGTGTGTGTGTGTGTGTGTGTGTTACTGGGCATCAAATCCAGGGGCATTATACTTCTGAACTGTACCCCAGCCATATTTTATTTTTATTTTGCAACAGAGTCTCGCTAAATTGCTGAGAGTCTCCCTAAGTTGCTGAGGCTGGCCTCAAACCTGTGATGCTCCTGTCTCAGCTTCCCAAGTACAGGGATTACAGACTTACGCCACCACTCCAGACTGGGTATATAATTTAAATAGACTTCAGGAAAGAAATTTTAAAGAAAACCCCAGGAAGGAGGTCTGAGAGTGAGTCATGTAGATATTTAGGTAAGAGCATTTAAAGTCAATGAAAAAGTAGGTACCAAAATCTCAGTGCAGGAACATGAACATCATGTTTTAGGACCAGGGAGGAGGAAAACAAAGAAATAATGAGGGAAATAATAGAAGGAGATGTGATCTTCTATACCATCGTAAGGTTTGGCTTTCACTATCAGCAATATATAAAGCCCCTGAAGTGAGAATTTAATGCATGATAAATATAGAAATACAGCATCAAAAATCAAAGGTGAAAAAAATAGATTGTTTTGTTTATGATGTTAGGGAGAATATAAATTTAGATCTTTAACCAACATCACATTTGAAAGTAGAATCCTGATAGATTAATGAGAGATAAAATAGAAAATCAATAGGAGAAAATGTCAGAATACCATATTTGTGATTTAGAGGTAAGAAAATTATTTTCTAAAGTACTTGAAAAAATAAATCCTAAGGCAAAAAAAAATGTGTTAAATATGATTGCTTCAAAATCAACTAGTTTTGTTTAATAGAGAAAACATAAAGTTAGTGGAGTAATGACAGGCTGTAAAAATATTAAAAATATCTAAAAGTGATGATTTACAAATATACAAGGAACTCTTAAATCAAGAGCAGTTAACCCAAGAGAAAAATATAAGAAAAAATATAAATAGGCAATTAAAATAGAGCAAACACCAACAGCAAATAAGCAAATCAAGAGATGCTCAAATTCAGTGGAAATCACCAAAGCAAAGGAAATGGAGAATGAAATATTGTCTTAGTCTTGTTAATTTAATTAAAACGTAGAACTGGACAATCTCAACCATTGATAGAGTGCACTGAGTGAAGAGTGGTGGAGATGTTCTCCAGTTTCCTGTCAGCACCTGGTCAAATCAGGTCTACATGTACTTTATTGCCCAGCAGTTACACACTGTGTAAGTGTAAGCTAAAGAATTTCTCCCCCAGGTCCACAGATGACACAGATAGAAATGTCCCTGGTAACCTGGCGTATAATGAAAGGGTTCAGAGCAATCCAAGTGTCCACCACTTTCTGGGAAAGTTGATAGAACAGTCTTGGTGGACATACATGAAGTTTGATGAAGGATTCAGAAAAGAATGAACTAGATGTTCACAGAGTACCATGACTGGCACTTTACTTAGTACCATGGCTAAGGAAGTAAAATGAGATAGATAATTTACCATTATTTCTATAAATGAAGAATATGGGCACACAACTCAAAACATACTTTATAGGACTATATATTAACAAATGTATTAGACTAGTGGTCAATGGTAAATGACAAGAATAAAAGTTGGGAAGGTGACAAAAAGGAATAAGTAAGTTAATTAATTAATCAATGAATGAAGCCTGGTGTGGTGGCACACGCCTGTAACCCCTGTACTTGGGAGCTGAAACAGGAAGATCACAAGTTCGAGGCCAGTTTCAGCAACTTAGGGAAAGCCTCAGCAATGTAGCAAGACCCTGTTCCAAAATAAAAAATAAAAAGGGTTGGAGGTGTAGCTCAGAGGCAGAAAGTTCCTGGGTTCAATCTCCAGTAGCAAAAAGAAAAAAAAAATCAATGAGTAAGTGAATGGATGAATGAATGAATATACATAGTATATCCATTTTGAGGGAAATGGGCTCAAATGGAGGTAACAACATAAGGAAAAGCACATAGGCAGGAAAATATAAATCCATATAAACAAAGACACACCAATTTAGAGAGAACAACAGAGTGTTTCAAGAGGAGTAGAAGAAAATGCAGTTGGAATAAGTTGGTTGGCTGAGTTTGTTGTATTTTTCTTTTTTCTCTAAAATATAAGATATAAGCTTTAATAATACTTAATATATGAATTGATCATGGAACTTCATAATTGAAGGCACTTGGGATCTATGTGCAAGGAAATAAAGACAAACAACCAAATTCTCTAAGCATTTCTGTCCCAAGTCTCTTCTGTCTCCATGCAACTTGCATCTGTAAGCACTTCCTATGGCTCTGTGATGTCATTTCCTTTTGTAGCTATTAGTTCCCTGCAGTTGTTGTGCTTTACTCGACCCAGGCTGCCTGATAACAGATGTGATTTCCAGCTGTGTCTATATACCAACCACAGCGGGTTCATTAATAACAATTATTAAGTACTTTATGTTACAAATTGAGCCTGTGGCAATAGAGAAAACATCCAGTCATTTGTTTTATGGCCTCTTGTCAGAGCTAACTATAAATTCCCATTATCTCAACATTATCAGCACTGCAAAATGAAACTAAGCATGAGTCATAAATAAAACTACCAAACAGCTCAATCATTCTGGAAAGAACAGAGCATAAATTAACACTTGACGACATAATGTTATATGTGAACTTAAGTAATAGCTCAGGCCTTCCTGTCAGCTAATTATGCAAATTATTATTTTTAAGACTTACATTTGTAGTTGCATGGCTGGTGCATTCATTGAGATGCACAATTAGAGCTCAATAAATATGCAATCCATACATTGCTCTCCCATAACCCAGGACTTATACTAATGATGTACGAAGAGCCATGAAAATGAAGAGAGAAAACTTTCAATTGAAAGAATGCCTCCTAGGACTATAAGGAGTAGAAAAAAATCACATTTTTCTCTGAATACTACATCCCACAGGAGAAATTGCTAAAATTTGGAAGATTAATAGAAGAGGAGCTGCAAACTGTATACATTATAAGTTCCTGGGTGGAAGTCCACATGGATTTTCAATCAACTGCAAAAACATTTATTTAGTTATCTCTCTGTATAAGGTCCAAACTATTATAAATGATGGAGACAGGACAAAAACATAAACTGAACATATGAGTTAAGTTTTTAAGAGAAAAATAGCCAGTAAGTTCATAAAATCTTTGAAACTCACCAAGTAACCAAGGACATGCAAATTGAAGTCACGAGATATCATTTTTCATGTTTTAAAAGTTAATTCCCAGCATTGCAGAGGAGGCAGTGAAATAAGAAATCCAACCATTTGCTGAAAGGAGTATAAAGGAGTCCAAATCTTAAAGACCATTTTGCAATAGCTACCAGTAGCCCTAAAGGTGCCCATTACTTTTGATCAGTAATTCTAATTCTGGAAATTTTCTCAGTTACAGACTTACTACATGAGCATTAATGACCATGAGTTTATAGTGGCAAAAAAGAAGTAGCAAATAATAAATCCGTTAGGGGAATGGAAAAATATCTAAAATGAAGGCTAAAAGGAAATAGTTAAGTAACTCGCAATATGTCCATGTGATGAACTACTGTGCTGCTGTCAAAATTATTCTGTGAAGAATATTTAATAGAAAAATTCTCACAGATCATTTTAAATAACTTATAAGAAGCTTTATGGTATAATTTCAATCATTTATATTATAAAATTTATACCTACATCTATACATGCACACATACAGAAGACTAGAAAATATACACAATTTTCCATGTGATGGAACTCTGGATATTTTTTGTCATCTTAATAGTTTTCTATATTTCCTAAAAATTTTTTCGGTGGGAGAGAAATAATTTCACCAAAAAATAATCTGCCTAGTTTGAATTCCTATTCACATTATTTTCAAGTCCTTCTATAACCTGTCTACAATGGACCTGTCAAACCTTATCTTCCATGAAGTCCAACATAAAACTGGTTGAATTCATTTTCTCACTGCCCCCAAATCATGCCCTATTTCCTTCCAAATCAGGCTTTGCTCAAGTTTCATTTCCTGTATATTCACAAAGTAACAGAACTAGTGGAACGACGTGCAAGTTGGAATCTTAATGAATTCAAACTCTGCCTGGAAACACATAAAAGCAGGAATATTCCAACCATCAAAAATAATTACCTCCACCTGAAAGAAACCCCAGGCTTTTCATTGCATCTCTTAAAACACATCAAAAGGAGGTCTAATTCATCACCCCTTCCATACTGCCCAAAGCCCATGGTCCCTCCTCGTGTGTGTGTGTGTGTGTGTGTGTGTGTGTGTGTGTGTGTGTGTATGTGTTACTGGAGATTGAACCTAGGGGCATTCTACCTCCAAGCTATATCCCAGGTTTCTTTGTTTTGTTTGTTTGTTTGTTTTTAAAACAGGGTCTTGCTAAGTTTCTGAAGCTCCCCTTGATCCTGCAATCCTCCTATTTCGGCCTCCCAAGTACTGGAATTATAGGCATTCACCACCACACCTGGCTCCTCCTCCATGTTTCTTCACATTGCAATAGCCTTAGCTTTTGTCCACCAACATCACACAGCTTTCCTGCTCTTCTTCTGACTGCTCCCCTTTCTTTAGATACATTTAGGCCCCTTGGCTCTGCTCTCTTCCTCTTCACATCAGGACTTTTGTCTCTGACCAGTCTCCAGATTCAGTTTCCACATCTGTAAAGAAGGATCAATAATAAACTCTGTCCTATCAGTATCATAAGATGTGATGTTGAAGTGCACTTTACAAAGTGCTGCACATGTTATAACTGCTGTACTCCTTTTCTACATTCATTCAAGTGTTACTAATATGTAATCAGTACTCTGCCACATCTACAAAAATTGTTCCTCCATATTCTTTCTCTATACTTTCCCTAACTGGAACCATCATTAAATTCTATTTTAATTTCAAAATGTATTGTAAGTCATCTTCAGCTCTTCTTGTCCATGGCACTGAGCCATGACCTCTCACCTAGACTCCTGAAGTAACTCCTGACTCATTTACCCCATCCACTCTTACCCCCTTCATCAATCCCTCATACAGAAGCAAATCATTTTCTTCAAAAAGTCAATCAAAGGTAATCAATCCCAAGGCTCAGAATCTCTAATGTTTTCTTTAACAGACACAACAGATCCAGGTCTTTGGATAACACACATATGACAAAGCTCAATCTAAAGCTGTAAGAGTACAGAGAAGATAAAAGCTATGAAAAGAATATTTACTTGACAAAGAACTGCAAGTAAGTCTGTGCAGTTGAGAGAAGTCTCCTGAAAGCCCTCTCAGCAACAGACATAGTCCTGCATTTTTCTCCTTAGGTGTCTCAAGTACAGAAGATGCTTATCAAAGTAATGCACTAAATACATTGAAATTGACAGATTACATACTCAAAGAGTGATGTCTGAACACATCCAAGTTACTTCTACACATAGATGATTGCATTAATGAAGTTTGGAGACCAGGCATGCCCCGTATATTAACTAAGCATCTCGCAGCTTCTTATTACTACACCTGGGATAAAGTCTCCACTGCCACCATCAAGCTGCATGACTCTGCACAACCCAGCCCCTCCCAATCTCTCCAACAGACCTCTGCATCACACCAATGTGAGAAAGAGCTGGGTTTTTGTTTCTGAACGATTTCAGCTCTTTTCCGCAGTTGTGTGATGCCATTCCTTCTGCCCCACTCTTCACCTGAGAAACTTCCACAGGGATTCAGCCATGTTGAAACAGGTATGCCAAAATGATGTCAGGGTTTGACAGAAATGAATTTGCATGAGTAGCGGAGGGGCCTCCTGAGAGACTACGCCTATTAGGGTAGGAAGAATGCAGGCACTGAAATGAGCTCAGCCCGTTAACGCTCTTCATTGACATAGAAAAACTGATTCTGAGGAGAGCGTGGATCTGTCGCTAGCATTTGTCACATTCCAGTGCCATGGACTGGGAAGACTGTGGATTTCAGGACTGCTGCAAAATCAGTAATTGCTTTTCTCTTCTGGGAAAACTGGTTCACTGTATAGAGAAAACTAAGTTGGATCCCTACTGTGTTAAATACTTAGGCTCACTCATCCGATATCCATTTCCTTCCTCCACTTTACTTAGTGAACTCTGATTTTGTCTGAAGTATCACTTGTCAAGCTAAGTGCTTGCTCCCTCGATCCCCCCTGGAAGCTCAGAATATCCTTATGACATGCATATTTATGGCTAATGTCACATAGGCAGAACATTTCTGTAAACAATTAGATGCTCTTGAGAAAAGGGATGGGAGCACCTGACAAGGTCTATCTATCCTTTCCCATACTTTTCTTCCTTGAATGTGTCTGTGATGTCTGGATCTTTGACAGCCATCTACTAACCATGAAGTGACAAGTATGAAGGGAAGAGCAAGAGATTCACAGAGATGCTGGCTAGACACCATCCAACCATCAAACGACTCCATCAAACATTTATTTCCAATACTACATGAGCCCCACCACCACCACCATGTATTCATGAGAAAATAAAATATGTTCATGAAGTCTAGGCAGCTCCTGTGGTTTTGTCTTCAAGGAACTACTGTTATTGTTGTTGTTGCTATTGTTATTGTTGTGTGTGGTACCAGGGATTGAACCCAGGGGCATCTACCTCCAAGCTAGCCCCCCAGCCTTATTTTTTTTATTTTGAAATAGGGTCTCACTAGGTTGCTGAGTGTTTTGCTCAGTTGCTGAGGGTGGCTTTGAACCTGCAATCCGCCTTGTCCCAGCCTCCCAAGTACTGGGATTACAGGTGCATGCCACCACACCCAGAAACTACTACTGTTTTATGACCTTATTCTGCATCAAAGCTAGAAAGCCTGTGAAGTTCCAAAGCCATGCAGTGGTTTGTGGGGAGATAAAGGAAAGTACCTCTTTCCTATTATGTTGCATATTAAGTGTAAAATGGTAAATTAGCCATTTTTCTATTAGCTAGTAGAGCAAAGTTACTGACTTTGGGAAGCTAAGAAATTGATGGAGATGGTAAGTAGAAGTTTCGGCTCCCCTCTCTGTCCAGGATAGGTCAAGTATTCAGTAACAATACTAATATCCTAAATACCATAGATACTAGAGTAGCTCTTATCTATGTTTATCAAACCATCATGTAGATTGGTTTCCGAGTCCTAAAGGAACAAGGGGGCTTTAAATAAAAGTTGATTGTGTGGTTTCACTAAAACTCAAGAGCAGCTCAGTGCAATATGGTATGCAGAAGGTGACTATTTAAATTTATATTAGTTAAGTGATGTTTAAAATTGAGTTCCTCAGTCACATTAGCCACATGTGACTATTGGCAGCAAGACATGGAACATGTCTGTCCTTGCAGACAGTTTTATTGGACAGAACTGCTCTAGCAGCAGAAACTCAGGCTGCCTGGCATGGACACTCCTCAGTATGTAATGTATTTAACTGGTCTACTGGCCACTAGAAAGCAAGCACCATGAGGGAAGAGACTTTTGTCAAAATTACGCAGTGCTCTGTTTCTAATGCCTAGTCAGGGAGTAATTGCTTGGTGAATTCTGAGTCCTCAATTCAGTTAGATGTAACATAAAGTATGTTTTATTCTCAAAATTGCTTGTACTTTTCTTGGCCTTGAACACTCAATTTGCCTAGAGCACTTATTTTAATTTTCTTCCTATTGTATTCCTATTTAAATTTTAGCCCAGTCCAGTGATTTCTATAATGTCATCCACTTATTAAAATCTCAGGCTCATTCAGGAAAATATTGTGTCAAGTGCAAATATCATTCTTACAGTCACCATGTGTGGTTTCAAGCTAGGACCCCTGCTCCTGCCCTCTCTCTCTCTCTTTCCTTCTCCTTTCTTCTCTTTGTTGCTGGGTATCCGGCACCCTGCCCTCAGCTACCCATCAGAGCCCAACTCTGAGAAAGTGTCACTGTCATCTCTCTTAGGGGAAAAGACAGAGCCAGGAGAGAGAGAAGATTCTAACGGTGTCCACTGTAAGTGGGTGTGGGCTCTTGCCCCTCAAATCTTGGTCTACTTTTCACGCTTTCTGTGGTCTTCAGTATTGAGGTGATCCTAATTTACAATATTGTCTCTACAGAGTTTACAGAGTTTGTCCTCTATCTTGACCTCCTCCACCTCAAAGGAGAATCTTCAGCATCCTCCCTGATTCTGCCAAAAAAGATAATGATATTGTTAGCCCCAGTTATCAGTGCACACTCCAACCTTCCTCTTTTGGAGGCCCCATCCTTCAGATAAGCAGCTGTCACCTCTGTCCCCACCTGGGAAAACCCATGACACTAACCTCCCTCTAATCTCCCTGTTCTACCATACAGAGCCACAGACATTATCAGGCCCCTCTTCAACTCTATGCATGACAAAGGGCCCTCCTCCCTAGACATATTACCTACAGTCCCTTCAAACCCTGTTGACATGGTCCATCCCAGCATAATTGTCATCTTCAGAAACTTACAGATGAAGTGGGCACAAGTTCCTGCACTCAGTTGTGCTTTCCATATTTCAAAGGGTACAAGTTCAGTATAGTGGTCGTCAATCCCCTCACAAGAAGCACATGTTACACTTAGGGTGCAAATATCCTCTCCCCAAACGCACTCCTCCCACTTTTCTTTTTTATATCTGTGGCTGGAAAAAGGCCACCAAATCACTTTGACCTCTCCAAAAGTGGAGAGGTCAAAGAGCAATCTTTAATATTCCATAATAAATCATGATCTTTACTTTCAATAGGACACTGTCTTCCCTATAATCCCTGCTTCATTTGTTTGCCAGGGTAGAAGAAAATAGCTCAGCTAGTACTTTACACCTTCATGTGACATGTACTACAGGAAAGACATGCTTTCTCCCACATCATGTTAGTCAGATTTCCATCAATAGAACAAACAGCTGAGATAAATCAACTTATAAAGGAAAGAGTTTTATTTTGGCTGACAATTTTGGAGCCATCAGTCCAGGATCAATTGGTTCTATTGCTTTGGGCCTGTGGTGAGGCAGCTCATAATGGTGGGAGCCTGTGGAGAAGCAAAACCATGTACCACATAGCCAGAAAGCAAAGGAGAGATGGGGAGGGACTGGGGTCCCACTGTCTGCTTCAAGGGCATGCCCCCAATACCTAAATACCTCACACTAGGCCTCACATGACCACTGTTTCCACCATCTCTCAATAGCACCAAGTCTTTAACACATGGGAGTTTGGGGGACTTTTAAGGTCCAAACTATAGCACAGCTAAACTCAGTCCACCATGCAGGTTTGACACCTCAGGGCTCCAGACACTCAGCTCAAGACAATGAAAAAGCAACAGCCCCTGGAAGACAGCATAGCAGTTATTCAGACTTCATGAATATTTTTGCTTCTCCTCTAAGTACTGGTAGCTCATTGAATTGGAGTCAGGTGTGTATCTGATGGAGATTGTCAGTGGCTTCGTGGTATCGGGCCAGCATCTTTGTGACTCCCTGACCTTGTCTCACGCTTCTCAACTCATAGTCAGCAGATGGTTGCACAGATTTGGCTATCCAGACCACATTCATGGGAGGAAGAAAGACGGAAGGGGAAAGAATTCACTGGCTGAAACCATTCATTTGCCAGAAACCCTAGCTCATATCTCAAAGGCCAGAATGAGACTGTCTCATGGACACACTGAGCTTCCGGGGGAAATAGAGAAGCAAGTACTTAGCCTAACACAGGGATGCCCCAAATGGCATCAGTTCAGTCATCAAGGAAGAAGGGAAAGTGGGTAGCAGGTAGGCAACAAGTGGCTCTAAGACCAGAAAGGAACACATTTTTTTTTCTTTGCATTGTGAAACAGTTTTCCACATACCATGTCTTACATCCATATTCCCATCTGGTATGTGGAACCACCTTGATCCTGTGCTAATTTCCCATACATATATATTGATTTTTCCTCAATTCTCCATTCTTTCTCACTGCTTATTGCTTTGTTCCTGGATTGTTATCACACTGTTTTCAACGATCTATGGATCTTAGCGCATGGCAGTGCAAAGCAAAGAGAGGGAGAGCACATGGACTCTGCTCCTCACATCCCAGAGGCTGGAAGCAGAGAGAGCCAGGAAGCAAGGGGACTCAAAGACACAGGAACAATCCATAAGGCCACACCCCCAGGGGCCCACCTTCTCCAGCCACACCCCAACAGCCTAGGATACCACCTAGATAAATCCATTACAATGGGTTTATCTGCTGATAAGATTATAACTCTCATGACTCAATTACATCAACTCTAAACACCAATTTATGAGCTCTTCAGGGGACATTCTATTTCTAACTATGACACTATGGTAATTAAAATGCTACAAACAAGCCGGGTGTGGTGGCACACGCTTGTAATCCCAGTACTTTGGGAGGCGGAGACCGGAGGATCCGGGTTCGCGGCCAGCCTCA
>PVJS01044847.1:0-16491 GCA_004027185.1 Glis glis
CCCCAAAACAACAACCACCGACATTACTGTAGCTTAGGGGCTCCAAAAACATCATCTACTACCTGAACTCCATTATTATTTAGCACCATGGGCCCAGAATGGCTTCTACCAGAACTTGCTCCTGTCTGTGCTCTTCCTGGAGTAAGCCTCTGACGTCAGTCATCACTTCCACACTGAGAATATCTCCAGCCTTTATCGCCCAAGCTTTCCTCATACCCAGCAAAGCCTTCAGACTCAAATGACCAAAACCAAACTCAGCATTTTCCCTGATTAACCAGTCAATATGAGCACTGCCTTTACTGAGCTTGATTTCTTGTAATGGTATTATTAATCTTCAGTCACTCAAGTTAAAATATCTTGTCATCTTTGATTTGTTTTCCCCCTCTCACTGGTCTCCTGCAACAAATAAATTGTGGACATTGTTTTATTCTATTAACATCTTTCAAACCTAGCACCTCCTCTTCATTGTTACCCAGGTAAAGGCCTACACTGGGCCCTTGCTACTTCTATCTGGAATATTACACTAGCAATCTCCACCTCATACCAGCTTGTCTTCACTCCAGTGCATCTTAAAATTGCGGGCAGATTTATCCTCCTGAAGTACACCTCTGCTTGTGTTACTCTTGCTGCAAAATAAAATCTAAACCCATAGTCTGGAATTCAGGGCCCTCATGATCTGCCATCAATTCTACTGTATTCAAGTGACCTACGCTCCAACCACATGAAGCACGTGCTGTTCCCTAGAAAGTCCATGGTTTCTTCTGTGCCTTGTTCCTGACACTTCCCCCTTGAATGCTTTTCCTCCACTGCCTACACTATCCTCAATTCTGTATGTCCAAATCATGTGCATTTTTCAAGTCCTAGATCACATACTATTTCTTCCACAAAGCCTTCTCTAATTCCTTCAATAAACCTTTCTCGAATGTCTAATCACATCCTATCTGTTCCTTTCTTTAATTCAAATGAGCAAATAAACATTGAGTTTCTACTGTGTAAGGGAATATACTGTCTGAGAACACTGGGGAAAAAAATGTGATCCCTATCCTGTGTATTTAATCATCTCATATTTATCATTTCCAAACTCACATGGTGAGCCCTGCATATCCATGGGTTCTGCATCCACAGATTCAACCCACCATGGATAAAAAAACATTTTTTTAATTTCATCTATATTGAACATGTCCAGGTGGTATTTTTCCTTGTCATTATTCTCTAAATGATACAGTATAACAACTATTTGCCTTGTAATAGGTATTATAAGTAATCTAGACATTATTTAAAGTATATAGAAGAATGTGCATAGGTTATATGCAAGTACTATGCCATTTTACATAAGGTGCTTGAGCATTCTTAGGTCTTGGCACCCGCTGGGGGACTGGACCCAATCCTCCATGGATACCAAGAGATGACTACATTCTCTTTCTATGCAAATCATACTTTCACTTCTGGACTGAAAATTTCATAATGTACAGTAGGAAATTTTGCATGTATATTCATTCTATTCATTTTATCCCCCTCATACATAATACCCATTAGAATACATTATTAGTAAGTATTTGAATAAATGAATTTGAATAAATGAATGAAAGTATTAAATGTTACTAAGTAGCTGAACTTCAGAGTCATTCATTACTCACTTCTCAAGTGAGTAATTTACTTCTCAAGTCAATTAAGTGATTGAGCTTTATTTTGTGTGTGTGTGTGTGTGTGTGTGTGTGTGTGTGTGTGTGTGTGACTAGAGATTGAACCCAGGGACATTCTACCTTTGAGCTATACACCAATCCCATTTTTTTTTTAAACAGTGTCTCACTAAATTGCTGAGACTGGCCTTGAACCTGTGATTTTCCTGTCTCAGTCTCCCAAGTATTGGGATTACAGGCATGTGCCACCACATCTGGCAGTGATAAGCATTTAAGTTTGAGAGTCTAATAATTCTATATATTTCTTAATTTTAAAACTTTCTTTATCAAACTGTACTCACCATAGTCAAGTACACAGACTCTGGAGTCAGTAGAATTCCGCGTGAATCCCAGCACCGTTGCTTACCATCTGTGTAGCTGCAGTATGAGAGGTCGGG
Organism: Glis glis; assembly: GCA_004027185.1. Lineage (NCBI taxonomy): Eukaryota > Metazoa > Chordata > Mammalia > Rodentia > Gliridae > Glis > Glis glis. The sequence goes on from PVJS01044847.1 coordinate 2,078, forward strand.
GGAGTTAATTAATCTCTCTGAGTCATTCCTTATTCAAGTTTGAATGAGTATAAAATAACACAATGAATGCAAGGCAACTAACATAATCTTTGGTATGTCAATGCTCAACAAATTTGAGGCAATTATTGTTACTTATCAAAGTCGTTTTCCTTTGAATCATACCATATCAATAATATTCTCCCTGAGCTTGTTGTATTTCAACAATATACTTGCTTCCTGAGATTCCATGGCAGATGCTACTGGGAAGCCAACTTGACAATCATTCCCAACTTGCCTTCCCACTTGCATTCCCACCTCCCACTCTAGGCATCTAGGAATGACCACATGACCCAATTCTAAACAAAGACATATAAGCTGAGGTCTGCTAGAGAATTCCCAGAAAAATGTTTGCGTTCCATAACAGAGACAGAAATGTCTGGAGACCGCCTTCCCCACTATCCTGTCTCCCTGCCTTTACTGTAGACACGTTATTTGGAGCCACAACAGCATCTTGAGAGAGACAACACTGAGCAGCAGAACTGACACAAGTAGTCACCTAACTCCAGACTCTTCCATGCATAGAAGTCAAATGTCTTATCAAAACTTTGTTTAGAAGGGGGCCCTACAAGTCTAAGAGAGATTCGAATTAAACTAAGAACCATCCTGTAACAAACTAATCCCGTGAGAAAAAGCTAGAAGAACCCATTTAAAACCCTAGCTGTGCCGGGGATGGTGGTGCATGCTTGTAATCCCAGTACTTGGGAGGCTGAGACCAGAGGATCTGGGTTCGCAGCCAGCCTCAGCTACTTAGGCCCTCCGGAACTTAGTGAGACCCTGTTTCAAAATAAAGAATAAAAAATAGGGCTGGGGGTGTAGCTCAGATGTAGAATGCTCCTGGGTTCAATCCCCAGTACCACAAAAAAATCAATAAAAATAAATAAAACCCTAGTTGTATTTACTGAGTGCCTGCCACCATTCTAAGTGCTGACGATCCAATGCTGAATTAAAAATAAATTTTCTGTTCTCATGGGGATGGCATTCTAATGAAGGAGACATGTGACAAGTAACATGATTTTAGATAGTGGTAAGTGGTAAGAGACTAATAGGACAGAGAATGACTTCTGAGGAAGCTGCAGTTTAACCTTGCTGGATGATAAAGAGAGAATCAGTCCTGCAAAGGCTAGGGAGAAGAACACGCAGAGAAAGCAATGAATGCAATGGCCATGAGGCAGAAGCAAATGTGATGTGTTGGGGAGCAGAGGGCCAGCGCGCCTGTGACATCATGAGTAAGGGACATGGCAGGAGATGAAGTTAGAAAGGCAGTGGCTGAATCACATCTGATATTGCTGGCATGGTACCAAATCTAGATGCACAGGAAGTTTAAGTTTTTAGGGCTCCCCTGCAGAGGGTGACCTCAATGTCTGTAGGTGATCGCATTGTGAGTTAATATTGATGAGCATATGTGGGACACTTCCTGGTGTATGTGGAAAGCAGGTATGGAAGCAGGGGCTTCTCACAATAACTAGAGAGCAGGTTAGTAAGCAGATAGAGGTGAGAAGGAGAATTTAACCTATTTTTGTTACTATACTCACAGACACTACTTGCTACTCACAGCTGATTATAATAAAACTTACCATACATTTGTACCTGAAGGAGAAAGATAGCTATTCAATACTTTCTTTTTTCTTATTCCAAATCTTCAGCTTCCAGCCAAGCATTGTGATACAAGCCTGTAATCCCAGTACTTGGGAGGCTGGGGCAGAAGGATCCCAGGTTTGAGGTCAGCCTCAGCAACTTAGCAATACGCTGTTTCAAAATAAATAAAATAAAATAGGGCAGGGGGGTGTAGCTCAGAGGTAGAATGCTCCTGGGCTCAATTTCCAGTACCAAAAAATTAAATACATACATACATACATACATCTTTGGCTTTCCTAGAATGTTTCTTTCCTAGGTTTCTGGGAGGCCCTTGTTGGGAAGAGACTAGTTGAAGAACAGAGTATCACCTCCTTATTACTTCCTAATGATTTTACCAGTATCACTGAACTCGACTCCCTGCTGAGGGATCTGAGCATGGAGAAAGCTAGAAGAAATAAGTTGGGATCTCTGAAGCAGAAGGGAAATCCATAAAGTCTACAGGGCATTTTCCTTATGTGCTCTATATCTAGAGGCAGTTTCTGGTTTAGAAACCAGTGTTGTCAGAAAAACCTGGGTAAGTAGGTCATTCCTGAATCATAATTGCACCTCAATTGCCTTTAATATACCAAAGGACAAGGTATCTTGTCCAAAACTATACAGTTTGTTCAAAACTGTTAAATTGGCTCCTAGTATTAGTGTCTGGCACATAGTGAGCACCCATTATAAATTAGGTAAATAAGGCTCAGACAGAAGGATTACAAGTTCTAGGCCAGCCTGGACAACTTAGCAAGACCTTGTTTCAAAATTAAAAAGTAAAACAGGGCTGGGGGTATAACTCAGAGGTAGAATGCTTCTGGGTAGTACTACAATAAATTAATTAATTAATTAATTAATCGAATAAATAATGCTTCAAGACCCTGGTATGGTTGTGCATGCTTGTAAGCCCTGTTCTTGGAAGGCTGAGACAGGAGGATTGCAGGTTCAAGGCCAGCCACTGCAGCTTAGTGACTCTCAGCAACCTAGTAAGAACCCGTTTCAAAACAAAAAGTTTAAAAAGGGGAGGTCTAGTTTCTCTATGCTTAGCAAGACTCTCAGCAACCTAGTAAGACCCTGTTTCAAAACAAAACAAACAAACAAACAAAAAAAGCTAAAGGGCTAGGGGTAGCCAGGCATGGTGGCCCACGTCTGTAATCCCAGTACTTGGGAGTCTGAGATAGGAGGACCTCAGGTTCAAGACCAGCCTCAGCAATTTAGCAAGACCTTGTTTCAACATTAAAAAATAAAAAGGGCTGGGCCTGTAGCCTGAAGGTAGAATGTCCCTAGGCTCAATCCCCAGTACCAAAAAACAAACAAAAAAGGGGTTTGGGGTATATAGCTTGAAGGTAGAACTCTCTTGGATTCAATCCCCAGTACCATAAAAAATAAATTAATAATAGTAATAATGCTCCAAGAAAATAAAGTTTTATAGGTTTATATAAATTAAAGAGACACCACAAAGCAAAATACAGTAGCAACATACATTTATTTTTTAAAGGTCTGTATATTTATAGATATATATACCTAAGGGGAAAAATAATTGTATCATTTATTCATCCAACAAATTCATTTTTGGAGCATCTACTATGTGGCTATATTGTGCTGGAAGCTAGAGATGGAAAAAAAGATACAGACCTTTTAGGGAAGCAGGGGCCTAGTGTAGAGTGAAGAAATGTCTACAGCATTTTTTAGCACATTGATAAAGTAAGCAGGGGGTGGGGAGCTTGGGGAGTTAGTGGTGAATAAAGGAAGAGAAGATAAAAAAAAAACTCAGGAATGCTTCCTAGAACAGCTGAATCTAAGTAGTTTTGTTGTTGTTGTTTGGTTTGGTTTTAGGTAAACCCTAATACCTTTATGCAGAATGTTTAGAGCTCAATTTTACACCAAACTTTTTTTAATATATATAGACAAATGATTCTCAACTAGGAGTGATTTTACCTCCTACAGAATATTTGGCAATGTCAAGAAACATTTCTAATTGTCACAGCTGGCTATATGCTGTTGGACTCTATTAGGTAGGGACCAGAGATGTTGCTAAATGCACTGGACAGCCTCCCACAACAGAATTATCCAGTCTAAAGTGTCAACAGTGCCAAGACTAAGAATTCCTGATCCAGAATGAGAGAAGAATCAGGAAGTTCTACACAAATAAAAAAGCAAATGCATTGTTAGTCAAGGTTTCTCTGATGCAATTAACGGGATCACATTAGTCATTTAATTAGTTGCCTCAACTATGAGTCAATAGAGTGCCAATAAAGCAATCAAGTTTTTGTGATGACTGTGAATAAAGTACTTAGGTTTCATGGTATGTACTATTCAAATATATTAATCAGTCGTATTTCTAAGGTAACATACCAAACCCAGAATCTCAGGAAAATATTGCTTGATTAGAATTCCAAATTGAAAAATATCATACTTAAGTAGAAACTGTGAGTTTTTTACAGCTTTCAGCTTCTAGCATAGAAAAGGCTTAGCCCATTCCCTTTGAGTTTAAAATTACATTACATAGTCATATGGTCAGCATCCTTTAGCTGGATATATTTGCTCCCTATTGGAAGTTTATAACGTGTAAAAGGAGTTTTATGCAGAATACAAATTGGGAGTATTACATGACTACCTCTTGAGGACACTGAGTTGTGCAAACAACATCGCTTTATCTGACGTAGGAGCTTTTGATTGGTCTCTCTGTTCACCCTAGGGCTGTCTGGAATTATAGATCAGGGACATCACTGTCGTACCCCAGCTGCTAAAGAAAGCTACTGGAAGAAAAGGAGATTTATGAGTATTTTGGTTATACTGAACCAAGGATACAGGAGCTATACAACAGGGAGCCTGGTGGCTCTAAATTGTAGGCATTATGCAAAAAGAAAATGCAGAGTTGAGTGTCAAGGGAGTCCTCCAGAAACAATAGGACATCTTTGTAAAATCCCTAAAGAATAAATTTAACAGTTATTAAAGAACACCACCCTCTTGTTTCAGTCAGTGAACTTTATATCTCCAGAAGGGCTACAAGGGATTTTCAGAAAAACATCTGTTATTTAACAGTGATAGTGACCTCAGCACTGACAGACAATGCAAATCCCAATTGAATAGAGTGATTTAACCCTTTGGAGGTGGCTGAGTTTGGAGCTCTAAAATTAGCAGGTTATCAATATTCCTGTCAATTGAGGGCCTATGATGCCAAACAGGAAAAGAAATCATACATAATCATGATTCTGTTATATGAGACATTCATGATTATTTCCTTCAATTGCATTAAATCATCAGGTCTTGATTTTGCCAATTTTGATCAAAGGCCTATATATAAACCTTAAAGAGAAATGAGTGAATATAATGTAATCTTCAAAATAATGAAGATGAAAACAAACTCAAAATTATTTTTAATCTGAGTATATTAACTTTATATAATGATTTACCAAGCCAGAACTCTTTTTATGTCTAATTAAAATAAATAAATTCTGATTTATAGGTAACACTAGGAAAAATAAACTTAAATATTGAGAGCCAGTTAAGCGCTTCAGGCAGTGCCAGGGGTTTACTTACACTCATTTAGTCTTTGCAACAGTCTTGCAAGGGAAGTAACATTGTCTTCATTTGTAGATGAGGAAACTAAGGGGTTTCTTATTTAGATGTTTTTCCTGAGATGGATAAAACTAGAAAATGGTACTGCTGGGGAACCCTAAGGCCAATGAACTGTGTTACACTATACTGCCATGATAAATTACACTTTTATTTTTGTCAGATACATGAATATTAAAATTTGTTACTTGAAGGAGAAAGCATTAATACTGCAAGTTGATTGTGAGCTCCCCCTCAGGACCATATTCACACATGCAATTGTTCACTTGATGCCACTTCAGTGCCCCGCAGACAATGCCAACTTGTGCCCCAGAACTGACTCAGCATCTTCTTCACCTAAACCTGCTCTTCTTCCTATTGCTCTTTCCTCAAGGAACAGTATCAACATCTATCTCATTGCAAAGAATAAGGGAATATTCAAAGGACCATAAGGAAATATACAAAAATTACTAGTAGTGCTATGTGATTGGATTCTAGGTTTTTATTTTATTCTTTCAATTTCTCTATATTTCCAAGACTTTTAAAAACACACTATAACCCATGATTATGTCCTTACTGTTTTAAAAATAAAAAATAGAAAGAGTTGTAAAAAAGAAATACCTACCTCTCCAATGCAACTTCCCTCCACACAGGTAAACAATATTTGTATGCTTTCATTTTTTCTATGCAAACATATTTTTACAGATAGCTTGGAATTTGTATATTTACATATATATAGCTTTTCCTAAGTGGAATTCTAATATATGCATTATATTGTAACTTGCTTTTTCCTCTTAACAATATATCTTGGAAATTTTTCGAAGTCAAAACATACAGGTTTCTCACCCTTTCTAATGGCCATAGAATATACAATTGTGATGCCTGTACCACAATTTAATTATTCCCATTACTGCTGAATATTTAGGTTATTTCCAATTTTTCATTACTATAAATAATGGTGCAAAGATCATTCATACAGTTTCAGTAATTCTTAGGCAAAAAATGTTTTCCCCCACATTTTTTTCATTTCTGATGCTCGGATGCATCTTACCATTGATGGCACATTATCATTACTGTCAACCGGGTGGGTTTGCTGTGTAAAAAAATTTTTTTGACAGCCGGGCGTGGTGGCGCACGCTTGTAATCCCAGTACTTTGAGAGGCGGAGACCGGAGGATCCAGGTTCGCAGCCAGCCTCAGCTTGCGCGCGTGCGCGCTCTCTCTCTCCCTCCCTGTCTCTCTCTCTCTCTCTCTCTCTCTCTACTTAGTGAGGCCCTCCGCAACTTCATGAGACCTGGTTTCAAAACAAAGTATAAAAAAATAGGGCCGGGGGTGTAGCGCAGAGGTAGAACGACCCTGCGTTCAATCCCCGGTATCGAAAAAAAAAATTGACATCTTTCTGTAAGAATATAAAAGTATTACTCTTGACACAATTTGGATTAGATGAACTAGGTATCTTTCATTCATAAGTACTTTGGGCATTTGTGATTTCAGGCAAATACATAGCTATTTATAGGCAGGATGCCTGATTAACTGGCCTGTGCATTTTAAATTTGCTAGATACATCCAAATTGCCTTGAAAATAAGGAAGCAATCTATACACCCATCAATCATCTTGTTTTCTTCACTAACAGAGGCTATTATAAATTCCTGAATATTTATCAACATAAAGGCTGATAAATTGGAGCTCTCTATTGACTTAACTGACTCTTGTGTATATTACAAGTGTTTTCTCCTTCTGTTAGTCTTTCAATTTTATGATGCCTTTCACCCTGCAGTATTTCTTTTTTTTTTTATGTATCAAATTTGTCATACTTTTTCCTTAGGACTTCTGGGGTTTACATCGTGCTTAGAAAGATCTCCACTGAAAAATTATAAATGATTTTTCTATACCTTATTTTAGTACTACATGATATTTCAATACTTGTATAGTTTTAACCTTTCTTTAATCCACCCAAATTTATTTTTGTGTATAGTGTGATATAAGACATCTGTCTTCTTCCAAACCATTTGTAGTCATCATTTCTTAGCCATGATATTAACATAGTGACCCAACCCAAGTTCAGAGGCTCATTCCATGAAAAAAAGAAAAATGTCTGAGAGATGAGTGTTGGGGACAAAGGCTTTATTCAGTGTCCAAAGAATGAAGTTCAGGAAGCATTGCTCACAAATCAGCTTCTCAACTCCAGGGCAGACATAGGATAAGAATAATGAGGGAGAGGGATAGGATAATAAAGGGAAGGAATATTCTTGTCTTTTCTGGGAATAAGTGGAGCTCTTCCACAAACTCAGGTGCCACCTCCTGTCTTTTCTTTTATGGTCGGGTGTCTCCAGTCATGGTGACTGGAGGTGTCTTTTGCCTTGAAGAGTAAAGGAAGGTAAGGCAAGCCTAGGTCAAGTTAACTCTTATAGCTGTGGACAAAACATTTCTCAAATGGTCAACAGGTCGATATGCTGAGCTGAATACAATCTGACTGACCCAAAAGTTAAGACAACAAAGGACAGACATCATATGAAGACAGAGATGCCAAGCCTTTTCATTCCATTCCAATCATCCATGAGAATCTGCACTCAGGTGAAGTCAGTATTTTCAGCAAAGGTGATCTTCAGGTCCCTGAAGAATAATCTAGGCAACTGTTATCATCATAATCCACAAGTCAGAGGTATTATCTACAGCAAAGCTAGTGGAATGCATTGCCCAGCTGTGTGACCTCCAAAATTAGTGGGTTTTAAGTGAATAAAGAGCAAATGAAACTAAGTTTATTTAAATTGTTCCTTAGCAACAGTTCCCTCTCGTCTTTGTTCATTTTTCAATCTTGAGGGATTTGAGATTTATTAGAGTTCATTCATATGGCCATCTCAGAACCACTGGTTTTTTGCTTATCTAGTCACAGGACTCCTAGTCCATAAACATCCTGTCCTTGGGGATAAGCAGAATTAGAGGTTGGACATAATTCACGGAACGTTCAGTCAAATTTACTTTATTTTTACTTGTTTTTAAGCGGTGCTGAATGGCAAAGGTCTATCTTCTATAACTACTTCAAGCTGAGTTTAGGTATTGTTAAGGAGGCTGGTAGAGAAGTGGGATTTTCCCCTAGCTACCTCAAATAGGTCTAGTTATGTCCTAGTTGTAGACCCATCTAATTATAGCCCCGAGTGACTAACATTTGTAACTTTATGACCTCCAATCTTTTACCTACAAATAAAACCAGACAGTTGAGACTGCATGGCTCAAAGAGTGGAAGGAGTAGGATATCTCCCAAGGAGTCCAGGAAATAGAAACCAGGTGATGTCTGGCAAACCCTTTTAACCATGTTCTAACCTATGCAGGGATGGCTGGAGACTCTGGTCTTGTAGCCAGGCTGTCTTTTTTAAAGAACCTATTGCTTTGTTTTTCTTCTTTTCTTATGATTTCATTGTTTATATAAAAATAGCAGAGTATGTTGGATGTTCATCAATGTGTCTTTGGCAATGAAAACAGATTATTACCTCAAAAAGGAGCCAGATATTTAAGCCTAAAAGAAAAAGTACCATTATAAACTGTAAGACAGAAAACAAAAGGGAGCCAAAGGCAGAAGGTAATCCAGTTACCTAAACCATGTAGAGTCTCCTATTTATGAATGGATCCATGTGCATGGAGCATTAAATAAGAAACACTCAGGACCAGTGGTCATTTTGACTTTGTGTAAATGGAAGGCCTCGTCAGAGCTGTGAGCGCCATCTTTATTGTGGCAGTAATTGGTGCAAGGGCTTCTGAATTTCTCTCAGTCACCATCACATACGCAGGTCTATGTTGTCCTTGGCCCATAAAATTGCTGTCATGTATATACATCTCAAGATCTTTCCAATAGCAGGTCTCAAAATGACTCATGACAAACTTATGATTCTGGCAGGTACTCATGCATAAGAACACTTCTGTCATAATCTCCTGGCTTTATAACCTCCTTTTGGTAGGGTCAACATAAGTGACTTCATCTTGATTCTGACAATTCTCATATTCTTTACAGTCCCTCCTTGTCTTTGGCAAAATTTCTCCAAACACATCACTGGTAAATCCTCCTGTTTGGCCCTCCATTACTGGGATGCATCTGTTTCAATTGATAGTCTTATCTGGTCCCAGATTGGAAGGGAAATGATTGGTAACTGGGATTCGATGTCATAATCCTTTTAGCCACTTTTGTGTGTGTGTGTGGGGGGGGTACTGGAGATTGAGCCCAGGGGCTTTCTGCCTCCAAGCTACACCACAAGCCCTATTTTATTTTATTTTATTTTGAAACAGGTCTCACTAGGTTGATGGGTCTCACTAGTGCTGAGGCTGTCCTCAAACCTGTGATCCTCCTGTCTAAGCCTCCCAAATACTAGAATTACAGGAGTGTGCCACAACACCCAGCTTTTTAGCCACATTTGAGCAACAAAGAGGCTTAGAAGAAATGGTTCTTAGGCCAAGCTTACCTGGAGTCCATTGTTAGGTTTGGTTTTGGTTTTTAATCCTTTTTTTTTAGGGGGAGGCTACTGGGAATTGAACCAGAGGCATTCTACCTCCAAGCTACATCCCCAGCCATTTTTTATTTTGAAATAGGCTCTTGCTAAGTTGATGAGGTCTTTGATAAATTGCTGAGGTTGGCCTTGAATCTGTGATCCTGCTGTCTCAGCCTTCCAAGTATTCGGGATTACAGGCATGCCCCACCATGCCTGGCTATCATCCTAAAACACTGAACCAGATCATTTTGGTCTACAACCATACCACCCTGGACACGCCCAATCTCGTCTGAACCAGATCATTCTGTGAGGTATGGTACTTCTGCAGGATTTTAAGAGGCAACAGTTACATTTTTTAAAGGAGAACAGAAAACAAAACCATCAAGAACAAATTCGGTATAAATACTTTTGAACCAAAAAACAAATTTTTTCAGTCATACCAATTTTTAACCAAAGGAAAATCAATTTGTTTGTAAAAATAAGTTCAGTTTATCAGAAAGCTGTATTTAAGAGTATTGTTAGAATCTTTTCCATGAATCTGGTTGCAAATGCTTCAGAGAAGAATCAAAACTGTGGGTAACAAAAAACTGAGAACAGACATAGTTAGAGTTTTGATGAGATTAGCAACTGACAAGACAATTCAGCAACTTTCATTGTATACAGACTTTAAAGGTAACAATCACAACTGAGAGCATTATACCAGGAACATCAGACTTTTATAAATTTTATAAAGTTTTTAGAATATTTATATCAATACCATATACCATTACATTACATATAACAGTTTATTCAATCAGAGTTACACACCAGATTTAACTGGAGTCAAAATGATCATTCAAAACATTTTAAAACAAAGATATGTTTAAATAAGCCTTAATTCTTATAAGACTAAGTTTCTCTAGTCTAATAAACCTAATAAAGACAGCAGAAAACACAAGAAATTATCTGGACAAAACACAAAATCTTTATTTCCTAGGCCATTTCTTATAAACTTTACTAAGAGCATATCATTATCTTAAGAAAACCTTATGGCTTTAAATATGGAGATTAGATTTTGTTTCATATCAATGTATCATTTGATTTTTATAAAATCCTTTAATTTTTTAATTATAGCCAACTTCATCATACATACAAAATTTCTTTTATCAGCATCATCCCCCAAAAACCTTCTGTGACTTATTCAGACTCTCTGAAACTTAACTTTAACCTGATTTTGCCCTTATCTTTCTTTTTCCATTTTGGAATAATCCAGTCATTTCATTTTAAGACAAAGTCTTATTTCCCATACAAGATCTTTTCTAATCCCCCAATACTTTTTAACCTTCCTTACCAATAACATATCTTTATACTCATAACTTTCGTCACATCTTTCTATCTCCTATTTCCTTCCTTAAATTTACATTTTGAAATAATCCTTATAAAATATCTGAATTTAGACAAAACTACTCTTTTCCTCAATTAAATAAAATACTTTATGCATTTCTTAGTTTTCTCATCAAAACACAGCTTAATTGCTTTTTGTTCCTTTCCTATAGAGTTACATGTTAATTGTAATTTTAACTTAGTAACCTTGCTTTTTAGTGAATGAAGATAAGAAAGTAATCTTAAAACTATTTTCTTCATATACTAACAATTTATGAAAACACTTAATAGACCCAATTACATATATTATCTTAAAGAATTAAAGCCAAGAGTATTTGAATTTATATTTAGCACTTGATGTTTAGTATTTTAACTTACAAGTAACTGTGATGTTTTACCTCTATTATATACATTTATAAATATTTATCCCATTTTATTTACCTAATTAATTTTGTTATGCCTATATGACTGAACTATCAGACAACCAGTCATCATTTTGTTTCTTTGTCAACAAAAACCCCCAAATTCAAACTGCTGTAGTTAACACATAGAAAAAAATAAATGAAAAAATTTAAAGGACATAATGGTGCTGTTTCTACTCACCATGTGAAAATAAACTACCAACTGTATATAAAACACACACACACACACAGCCAGGTGTGGTGGTACACGCTTGTAATCCTAGTACTTGGGAGGCTAAGACAGGAGGATCACAGGTTCAAGGACAGCCTCAGCAATTTAGTGAGGCTCTCAGCAACCTAGTGAGACCCTGTTTCCAAATAAGAAATAAAATCAGTCTGGGGGTGTAGTTCGGAGATAGAATGGCTCTGGGTTCAATTCCCAATACCACCAAAAAAAGCAGAATAAGATACAGGAAAACTTTTTTTTAAATGTCAGTCTTGTAGTGTGGATAAATTTGCCATCACCTTTGTGTGATGGCCTGGCAGGTCATGTACTTTGTTTTTTGGCATATACCTTTCTAAATACTGTAGTGCAGTAAGTGAGGTTTCTGTGTGTGACTCTTTTAAAACATTCATATTACAGTCATATTTATTTTGTCTGTTAAAATGTTTTTGACAGTTTTTAGAGCAGTTGTTTGGCTCAGGCCATTTCTTGTTCTGTTTTCAATGAAATCAATAAAAAAAGTACAAAAAATAAAAATAAATTTAAAAAGACAGAAAAAAGTCAAATTGCTGTATTTAAGATATATTCTGCATCTTAAACATCTAACAAAGACAAATATAATCCTGACTGATCAATAACCCAGGGAAAATGTATGTTAATAATGCTGAAGACATCTTTATCTTCTTCATATATATTTATAGACATTTATCCTGAGTCCACCTTTAACCAAAAAGCAGAAAATAAAGTGTCTTGTGAGACAGGAAAAGGAAAAGAAACAAAAAGAGAACTCTCAGAGCTACTTTACACAGACCAGATATCAGATTCCCACAGGTATGGGGACAAGAGAGTTACAGCTCACTACCCAGATTAAGAGTTCATGAAACCAAAAGGGGGCCACAAAATTTCACAAATCAAATTACAAGCAGTGAGTAATATGGACAAAGGAAAGTCTATAGAATACAGAACACAGACATGGGCCTGGGCAACAGCATCCTTCCAATGGGGAGACCTGCTCAATCACTGATGGCCAGGGCAGCGCTGAGTGGATGGTTCACACAGCTGCTTGTCATCCACAAGGCAGGTCTACATGAACCATCACTACTGTTTGTCCTCTTCTTTAGGGCCCTGTAAAGGGGAGGTTCTCTTCTGTCCAATCATATAACATGTACATAAAGGTAGCACACGGAAACACATACGCACACACCAAGATCATATAACTTTCATGCTAAAATTCCAGTTACAGAGTAACACAGTAAAACAAATTCAGTTTATAAAAGGAGAGTTGAATGCAACTCAAAAAAAAAAAAAAGAAACAATTTAAGGTCACCTGTTCACATGGCCAAACTCTAAGATCCCTTTGTTGTTGTTGTTGCAAGTCTTGTAGAAGATCAAAATTGCTGCTTGGATTCCAAAAAGACACTTTTTTTCTCTTTAGTTTAGGTTTCAAATGAGTCTAAAAGTTAACTCATAGATGTTTACATTCCAACTAAGGCTGGCTAGACTAATAAACTTCCCAGCAACCTTGAGTAACAAAATTATCTTACTGGAGCCAAATGTAGAAGGGAAAAAAGAAAAAAAATATGTAAAACAGACAGCCAAAAGTCTTCATGTTAGCCCTGTAAATGCAGTTGAAGAACTATCTTAAAATTGTTCACAAGAAATATTTTAGGCCAGGCATGGTGGTACATGCCTGTAATCCCAATACTTGGGAGACTGAGACAGGAGGACCACAGGTTCAAGGGCAGCTTTAGCAATTTAGCAGAGGCCCTCCACAACTTAGTGAGTTTCAAAATAAAAAATAAAATAGGGCTGGGGTGTAGTTCAGAGGTAGAATGCCCCTGGGGTTCAATCCCCAGTACCAAAAAAAAAAAAATGTTTTAGGCCTGTCAACCAAACTAGAATATTAACTTAAGTGTGAAGACCAGGAAAAAGAATGAAAAAAAGGCCTAAGATGATATCAAAAGTTCAATAATATTAAAAAGGCACAAGAGAAATCCCTGCCAAAAGAAAACAACATTGCCAGTACCCCTGCCAAAGCTGTTTCTAGGAATTCCAGGGGCAACTGTTTTTACCTTGGCAAGTTTTGTTTTGTCTTATAACGGGGATTGAACCCATGGGGGTGTTCTACCTCTGAGTTATACCCCCAGCCCTCTTTCATTTTTTATTTTGAAACAGGGTCTCATTGTTATGGAGCACTGGCCTCGAACCTAAGATCCTACTGTCTCAGCCTCCCAGGTACTGGGATTACAGGCATGCACCAGTGCACCCAACTACCTTAGAAAATTTGAATTGAAATCTGTCCAACGCTATCTCCAGGACCCAGTTTCAAATCCCCCCTCTCCCCAGGTTCCAAAGAATACCAAAGGCAGGCAGTATTACAAAAGAAAATCATCTTTTTTTTTTTAGTAGTGGGCTTATAGCAGTAAGTTGGCCCATCAGCCAAGATGCAGCTTGAGTTGCCCACTTTGGATTTCAAGGAAAGGAAACAAAACAACCCAAAGGAAACCAAAACTAAACAAGAGCTCTTCCAAAACAAACTCCTCTGAAGGAGAAGCTGGGACCTCTGTCACATCTGACTTTCTCTCAAGTCACTCAGGACCCCCAAACACATGGAATGCAAACAGCATAAAAGCCCCAAAGTGGAAACAAGATTCTGGTGTGCACACTACAAGACTTACCCAGGTGTGATCCATCAACACCCCCACCTCCCCCCACACACACACACACCCAGGTGTGATCCAT
>PVJS01044848.1:0-16486 GCA_004027185.1 Glis glis
TATACTTAGTGAGGCCCTCCTCAACTTCGTGAGACCCGGTTTCAAAATAAAGTATAAAAAATAGGGCCAGGGGTGTAGCACGGAGGTAGAACGCCCCTAGGTTCAATCCCCGGTACCGCAAAAAAAAAAAAAAAGGATAATGATTTTCTAGCATGACCAATAATCACCTGCCAAATAAGATATGTAAATGATGTCATTGGTTTTTCCTGAACCGCTTGCTTTATGAGGTATCAACTCCATGATTTTCCTTTCGAGAATCGCCCTTTGCCTCTACATGGTCTGGTCCTGGATGGACTATCTTAGCAACCACCCCAGCCCCATGGTCTCCTCTCACTTCACGCGTGAACACATGAGCAAAATGAGCCAATCAGAGTCGTCGCTGAGATGGGATGTATGGATCCTGGGGAAGAAAAGTTTCTCTTCCCCTGGGATTGAAAACTGCAAGGACCACACAAACTAGAGGTGCTTTCCGTCACCCTGAAGTTTGGAAAATATGAAAGAAACTACAGATTGTTGCCAATGCACAGAGCTGAGAGAAAAAGAGACGGCAAGAGAAAAATGTGACCATGTTTAATGAGCCCCTGGATCATGACTTGACTGCAGACAGTTCTAGACTTCTCACCTCTATGAGCCAAAAATTTCCTCTGTGCTTAAGTTAATGTTACCTTCCTTTCACAGAGAAGAGGAGCCATGACTGAAATGCTTTTCATTGTATGAGTTGTGGGTCCGTTAAAGCAGGTCCAACCAAGGAAGAAGAGTTCACTGTCAGGAGTTAGGACTACATGAAACTGGTAAACTTCTTTTATTTCTTAATTCTATAATTAAGAGTCTCAATGTAAATTAAGGAAGTTTTACTCAAAGGAATTGTTTTATTATGTTTCATGTTTTTATTTTAGGTGGACATATGTAGGAGCTAATATAGAAAGGCTAGATAGTTTTGTAAATAAATAGAATAGGAAAGAAGTATAATGACGGCACCTGCCTCCGGGTTATCATGAGGATTCTAGGAGAGGATGCGCGTGGAGGGGTTAGCAGAGGGTATGGGACATGTAGCCGGCAAGATAAAAGCGCATTCAATTTGTTGTCCATTTATCTACAAAAAGTGAAGTATTATGCATGATCTATATAGATGTACATATATGTAATATATATATACATACCTACTGAAAGAGCATGTGAAGTTATGTGAGTTTTCCCCTATGCCAGATACCATCCTAGTGCATGAGATGTGTTCTTTTGATTCAGCTCTTGCAACGATTTCTCTTCAAGGTAAACATTCTTATCCCCACATCACACATGTGAAAACAGAGACACGATTATAAAATCTGGATTATAGAATCTGCCTAACGTCGCTTTGTTGCTAGGTGACAAAGCCTGGATTTAAACAGGGCTCCCTAGATCCAAGGACTGAGTTCTTTCCATTACATCGCCCGGCTCCCTCAGAACCACGGGGCATTGCCATCCACACTCCCAGTGTCGGGAGTGAGTTCCAGCACGATTACGAAAGTCCTGTCTGCACGCACTTGCTCCAATTCACAGGGTGAAAGCACAGAGCCCCCTGTTAGCTAATCGCAGGACTCAGCTGCTCCGAGACCACTGTCTGCCGGGAGCATCACCCTCCCCCACAGGAACTTTCCCACCCCTCGGGGATTTGCAGACTTGCTCTTAAAAAATGGGTGGGAATAGCCAGCATGGTGGCACACACTTGTAATCCCAGTACTTAGGAGTCTGAGACCAGAGGATCCGGGTTCACGGCCAGCCTCGGCTACTTAGTGAGGCCCTCCGCAACTTAGCGAGACCCTGTTTCAAATAAGGAATAAAAAATAGGGCTGGAGGTGTAGCTTGGAGGTAGATGCCCCTGGGTTCAATCCCCAGTACTGCCCCCCCAAAAAAAGATGGGAATCCCTGGGTAGAGCCACTGTGGTAATGGCTTTGAAAATAAATGGCTCAAATATAAGCATATAATTTAAAATATTGAGGTAAATGCAAAAATAAAATTATATATAATTATTATAATACTCATTTTCATCCAGGAAATTAGAGCACCCGATATTTGGTAATCCTAAAAAGATAGTGGTATGTGGTTATTTTAAAACCATACACTTTAACTTGTAGAGAGTCTTTACCTTGTAGAGAGTCATACTCAATTGTTTACAGAAGAAATGGTACTGTAACTTGGGTCTGCTTTGAACTAGTCTGAGAGTGGACAAAATAAGTCAAACAAAGCTGGGCATGGAGGCGCATGCTTGTAATCCCAGTACTTGGGAGGCTGAGACAGGAGGATCGCAAATTCGCGGCCAGCCTCAGCTACTTAGTGAGGTCCTCCGCAACTTAGTGAGACCCTGTTTCAAAATAAAGAATAAAAAATAGGGCTGATGGTGGAGCTCGGAGGTAGAATGCCCCTGGGTTCCATCCCCAGTACCGCAAAATAATAATAATAATAATAATGATAATAAGTCAAACAAGACTGACCACGTAGTGGTTGTGGTTGAAGCTGGGTGATGGAACATGAGCTTTCCTATAGTATTCTCTCGACTTTTGTATATTTGATCCTGTCATAATAGAGAATTTAAAAGGTGAATATAAGAATCATAGCTTTTAAAATTTGAGAGAGTTCGGCTTTGGAGGGGAGAGGTAGAGAGCGAGCCTCAATGTGGTTTTCATTATACCGCTGTAGTATCATCAACTTTTCCCATTAAGAAAACATGTGCACTTGGAAAAAAATTAAATTTTGAAGGAAATGAGGAAAAAAAAGAGCACATGAGTCAACCAGTCCCTCCCTGGCCCGTGGAAAACATCACTAATCAGCTTGAGCCTGATTTCCAGCCAAGCCTGGAGAAGGCTGTGGAATCATCGTCAACGTAGCCAAGCAGAGGTGAAGCCCATCCTAGAATAATAACGTTTTTGTTTTTTTTTTTTTTTTTGGATACTGGGGATTGAACCCAGGAGCATTCTACCTCCAAGCTACACACACACACACGACCCCCAGCCTTTTTTATTTATTTATTTTCTTTGAGGTACTGGGGATTGAACCCAGGGGCGTTCTACCTCCGAGCTACACCCCCAGTCCTATTTATTATTCTTTATTTTGAAACAGGGTCTCACTAAGTTGCAGAGGGCCTCACTAAGTAGCTGAGGCTGGCTGCGAACCCGGATCCTCCGGTCTCAGCCTCCTAAGTACTGGGATTACAAGCATGCACCACCACGCCCAGCTCTTTTTTTTTTTTTTTAATTTTGAAACAGGGTCTCACTAAGTTGCTGAGGGTCTTGCCAAGGGCCTCCCTGAGTTGCTGAGGCTGGCCTCGAACCTGCCTCAGCCTCCCAAATATTGGGATCATAGGCGTGCAACACTGCACCAGCCTTTTCTGGAATGATGATTTCTGACATAGCGTGCACCCTCTTCACACTCTGCCTGCACAGTTTCTCCCAGCGTAGACAGGCTCATATCTGCTCAGAGGGCTTGGTCCTACATTAGTCCGGGTCAACTTGGATGCTCTACTAGAGATGCTGATACTCCTGGAGTCCCCCTATGGACCCTCAGAGTGGACTCGCCCTCCACCAGCCTGGGTGGAAGCTTCCAGGCCTGCTCAGCCCCTTCTGTGCTGAAGCCACCAGCCCCCTTCAGCCGCTGTGATCCTGCAGAGGTAAGAGCGATGAGTGCTAACAGACCCCCGTCCTGTGCGAAAGGAAAACATTAGAATTGCACCTGGGTTGACTTCCGGCTTGTGAGGGGCTCTTCCACATTTGGACAGGAGTGAAGGAAGTGCCAGCCGTGCCTCTCCTGGACCGGCCGGCTTACAATTCTCTAGGGATGTTGAGCTGCATCAGCGGAAACTGAAGGTAATCGGCAGGATCACACATGGCGAAGAAATGGTCCCCACTCCTTTTGTGAGAAAACAGTGGTGTTGTTCATGAGGCCTTAGACCAGCGAACCCCAGCCTTCCCTATGCCCAGCCTTATACCCAGTGTGAGGGTCCTCGGCCAACCTCATTCTCAGTGTCTAACGCTCTCCCCATGATGAGACTATCCATTCTTACACCTGAGAGACTGGGGAGCAAGGGGGGAGGTAGCCCATCTTGATTACCTCTATGGCAGGCACAGGGCTAGGAACTTCCTCTTCATTTCATCCTAATCATAAATCCTATGAATCCAGTTTTGCGGATAAAACACTGAGGTTTAGCCAGGCATGGTGGTGCATGCCTGGAATCCCAGGACTTGGGAGGCTGAGACAGGAGGATAGCAAGTTCGAGGCCAGTCTCAGCAACTTAGAGAGACCCTGTTTCAAAATTTAAAAAAATAAATAAAATAGAACTGGGGGTGTAGTTCAGATGTAGAATGCCCCTGGGCTCAATCCCCAGCACCACACACACACAAAAAAAAAAACCCCGAGGTTCAAAGAGGTGGTGATTTTGCCCATAGTCATATAGTTAGAAAGTACCAGAACAGGATTTAATTTTAGGTCTTTCTGGATTCAAAAATCTTTGCTCATCCCCACCCTAAAGATGCAAAGAAGTCTCAGCCCGCTTGTTAGCCCCTCACCAGTGCGAGGCCACAGCCCTAGACAGGCTGGAGAGGGCAGCAGGAGGCAGAGAGAGAGAAGGGAAGGGGTTGGGAACAAGAAATACCCTTCCAGGGCACACCCCCACTGACCTATCTCTTCCAACTAGGCCCTGTCTCCTAAAACTCCCACCACCTCCCCATAATGCCATCAAGTTATGAAGCCATCGATGGACTGGTCCATGGATGAGATCCAATCCCTCATGAGCCAGTCGCTTCCCGGAAGCCCCACCTCCCAACATTGCCGCATTGGGAACCAAACCTTCAACACGTGAGTCTTTGGAAGACGTTTGCTATCCGAAGCAGGACACCTGGCTGTACAGGGCAGCATGGCCTTGACACACCTCTCTCAATAACTGGTAGAACATGCAGATGAAAGATCAGTAAAAAGCAGAGATGTTTAGAACAACACGATTCATCAACACAACCTAACTGTCATATTTAGAACACCCCACCTAACACCGAGAGAATGCACATTCCTTCCAAGCGCATACCGAACAGTTGCCAAAATAAACCACGAACTGCTTGGTAAAATAAGTCTCAACAAATCTTAGATTAAAATCAGAATATCTTCCTTAATCATTGAATGAGAAGTCAATACCAGGAAGATAAATAGAAAGTCACCAAATGTTTGGAAATTGAATAGCTCATATTTAAATAGCTCAAAAGAAATCAAAATAGAAATTAGAAAATGTTCTGAACAAGTAAATATACAGTATATCAAAACTGTGAGATGCAGTTAAAGCTGTGCTTAGAGGGATATTTGTAAAACTAAATGTTTGTGTTAAAATAATAAATAAATAAGTTAAATAAATGCGTATATTTTAAAAGAATGAAGATAGCTGGGCACAACGGTATACACCTATGATCCTAATACTTGGGAGGCTGAGACAGGAAGATTGCAGTTAAAAAGGACTGAAGATACAGCGTTGAGGAAGAATGCCCCTGGGTTCAATCCCCAACATCAAAAGAGAAAAGGAAAAAGAAAAAGAAAAAACATTAAATATTGATGATATGTTTCCATCTCAAGAAGCTTGGGTGGGGGAGCAGAAAATTAAATCCAAGAAAAATAAAAGAATAACAATAATAAATGCAAGCACAGAAATCAATGGAATATAAAATAAACATGCAATGGAGAAAAATCAACAAACCTAACATTGGTCATTTGAAAAGATTAATAAAATTAATGAACTGCTAGCAAGATTAATTTAAAAACATAGAAATCACACGTCATCAATTCAAGGAATGAAAAAGAAAACATCACTGCACATACTCCAGACAATAAAAAAGATAACAAGAGGATTGTACGAAGAACTATATGCAATAAATTTGAAATGAAATGAGCAAATTCCAGAAAAACACTATTTACAAAAATTGACTCAAAAAGAAACAGAAAAAACTGAATACCCTCAAAAAAAAAAAAAACAAGCTGGGCGTGGTGGCGCACGCTTGTAATCCCAGTACTTTGGGAGGCGGAGATAGGAGGATCCAGGTTCGCGGCCAGCCTCAGCTCTCGCTCTCTCTCTCTCTCTCTCTCCCCCCCCCCCGTCTCTCTCTCTACTTAGTGAGGCCCTCCGCAACTTCGTGAGACCCGGTTTCAAAATAAAGTATAAAAAATAGGGCCGGGGGCGTAGCGCGGAGGTAGAACGCCCCTGGGTTCAATCCCCGGTACCACAAATAAATAAATAAATAAATAAATAAATAAATAAATAAAAAATTTCCATCATCTTGCTCTCGGATTGCTTGCTTCCAGAACTGGGAGAAAATAAATTTCTGCTGTTTACGCCACCCAGTGCCATTTTATTGTAGCAGCTAGAGCAGAGTAAGACGGCCACCAACAGAGATAAACTCCAGATAAAAATTACAATGCCAGATTTTGAAATGAAACTCTCATGCATTTTTGGTGGGACTGTAAATCAGTGCCATCGCTTTGGAAAGCTGCTTATCAGTATCTGCTAGAGCTAAACATACGCCTCTCCTATGATTCAGAAATTCCCCTCCTCTGTATATTCATGAAGAGAAAAGAACACACGTGTCCACTCAAAGACATCTAAAAAAATAGTCTTCGCACCTTAATGCCGAATAGCCCCAAACTGGGAACAATCCAAAGTTCCACTGGTGACAAAATGGTTAACTGAACTGAAACACTCAAAGTCATACTGTGGAGTGAGAAAAGCCAACCCTAAAAGAGTACCTGGTGGCCGGGCGTGGTGGCGCACGCTTGTAACCCCAGTACTTTGGGAGGCGGAGACTGGAGGATCCGGGTTCGCGGCCAGCCTCAGCTCTCTCTCTCTCTCTCTCTCTCTCTCTCTCTCTACTTAGTGAGGCCCTCCACAACTTCGTGAGACCCGGTTTCAAAATAAAGTATAAAAAATAGGGCCAGGGGTGTAGAACGCCCCTGGGTTCAATCCCCGGTCCGCAAAAAAAAAAAAAAAGAGTACCTGGTGTATGATTCCATTTACATGAAGTTTAAGGACAAGCAAAACTAACCTATGGTGACAGTGAGGATATTCACTGACAGGGTTACCAGGGAACTTTCTGGAATGCTGGATGCACCGTAAATCCTGGCGCGAGTGGTGGTTCCGTGGGTGTCTCCACATATCAAAATTCATTGAATAAGTCGCACGCAAGACATGAACTTGACTGTACACACGTGATAAAAAGTCAAAAGAATATTTTGACTACCAGGAGTCAAAGTGATTAAGGTTCTCCTTCAGAAATTTGTCTCCATTTTGGCTTGTATTGCATCGCACAGAGCCAAGTGAAGCATGTTGTCTATCAAGACTGTTGTGGACAGTCTCATACGAAAATGAAGATGGCAAACGGGCTTTTTCTTCCCTGAAATTTATAGTTTGTTTGTGAACACTGACTACAGTCGTTTCTAGTTCTCCACTTGACTTTCTGCTGTGAGGACACATAGCTTCTGTTTCAATTTATCAGAGGACCTCAGTCACGTGGTGTCGTGAACGCAAAGCACAAGGAATTTCCTTACGAGATGAACACGCTCTTACGCAGCTGCTCGCGGGACTCCTCCACGTGGCTGAAGCCTCTGTGGAAGTTTTATTGGTTCTTTTGCTCATTTGTTCATTTTGAAGATTGAAAAGTAGCCATGTCTCAAGATGGCAACCTTGATGACAGAGAGGTGTGTGTGTACTAGGAGTGCATGGACACAAATTCATGAAGTTCTGAATGGAATTATATATTTCTTTCTTTCTTTTTGCGGTACCAGGGATTGAATGCAGGGGTGTTCTACCTCCGCGCTATGACCCCGGCCCTATTTTTTTAATACTTTATTTTGAAACCGGGTCTCACGAAATTGCAGAGGGCCTCACTAAGGAGAGAGAGAGAGAGACAGGGAGAGAGAGAGAGAGAGAGAGAGCTGAGGCTGGCCGCGAACCCGGATCCTCCAGTCTCTGCCTCCCAAAGTACTGGGATTACAAGCGTGCGCCACCACGCCCGGCTCATATATTTCTTTCTAAAAAGACATTGAAAGCTCTCTTTGCTTCTCTTAGGACCAAAGAGAATACAGATGACAGATGTTCTACCAAAATATGGGTTTTATACACACCTTGACATTTGAATACTGATACTTCGAACAAGGACATGGGGAGGCACAGGACTGTTTGATCATGTTGGCGTTAGCTATTTCCCAACCAGAAATAATTAAAGCAAAATAAAGGGGGGCAGTCAGGAAGGGACTGGGGTGGTTGATGGTCCATAGAGACAAAGGAAGACCTCAAAGGTCAGAGTCGGTGTGGACAGCCCAAAAAAGAGCTGGAAGCTTGAATCATCTGTCCATGTCACCTGTCTGCCTCTGTGAGCTATAAACACCATTCCCTCTATTGCCAACAGGCTGTCTACACCACAGGGAGCGTAGAGACATCCCTGGCTCTCACCTTTCTGACCCCGCTGCCAGAATACCCTTCCAATGGGCTTGGGAAAGCCACTGAGTCTCCTGGCTGGTGCTGCAAGCCTCCTGCCCCAGTGACTATGGCTCACGGATCAGGAACGGGGCAGACAAAAGCCCTACCTGTCCACAGCAGGTGAGTAGACCTCAAAATGGCCGCGCAGTCTAATTCAGCTTCAAGGCCCCATGTACTCGCTTCCCCAGGCACCCTAGCCCCTGTGGTCCTCTTCGATTTCTAGGAGGTACTGGGTTTCCTTCTTTCTTCTGCCACCTCTGAGACGGCCCCTCCCGCGGGCTGTCAGCACCCTCAGCAGCCTGATCGCCACGGCGCGAGCGCAGAAAGGCTCGAACAACTGGGAGGAGTGACCGGAGCCAAGACCATGTGGAACATTTCAAGTCTTTAAAACAAGTGGCTCAGATTTCTTACATTTTGATTCACTTTAACATCTATAAACAGCATCGATCAGATCTACGTGCATGTGTACATACACACACACATACACACACGCCACTCCCACGGGCCTGCTTGACGGGCCTGCTTGTCTGGGTTTACACAACTTGGAGACTGAAAATCCACAGGAAACAACCAAGGGAGCCTGTCCAGGTGGGGAATCATGGCCGTGGGAGCCAGGAATCTGGGTGATTTTGCGTGATTTCCTTCATCCTATCGGGTCCCATTTCCTATTGTAAAAGAGGAAGCCGGACTAGATCAGGGGATGGCAAACTAAAGCCCACAGAACAAATTTGGCCTACTGTCTTTTTTTATATAAATAAAGTTTTATTGAGACACA
The DNA here is from genome assembly GCA_004027185.1 of Glis glis. Lineage (NCBI taxonomy): Eukaryota > Metazoa > Chordata > Mammalia > Rodentia > Gliridae > Glis > Glis glis. Next base: position 9,256 of record PVJS01044848.1, read on the forward strand.
GCCATGCCCACCCATATTTTCTATAGCTGTTTTTCTGTTTTGTGTTTTTCAGTGATTGCAACAGAGGCAGTACAGTCTGCAGAGTCTTCAATGTTTATTCTCTGGCCCTCTATAAAAAGTTTGCCAAACTCTGATCTAAGTAAGTCCCCACAAAACCATTTTCCCCTTGGAAGTATTTCAGGAATGTGTAGTTTTTTGTCTGAATTATCCAGATAATTGCCACATCTCTGGTTTTCTTTGCCTGGACTTGCCGTTTAAGCCGAGCCACTTGGAACGATGTCTGCACAGGCAGAGACTAGTCAACTGTGCACTCAGTCAAAACAAGTAGCCAACCCTAGTACTCATATTGTCCCTTGAGCAACTGCAGCAGTCATAGGAAGCGTCCAGATACGCGTCTCACATCTCCACGTCCATTTCTGTCCCATCAAAGAAACAGACATGAAAGATTTCAGAAGAAGTGATGTCCATGGGGCTCAAAGTGATGTGGAATGGTGACCTCACTGAATTCTATCTGACGACATTATCTAGAGAAACACACAAGGAAATCTATTTGGGAATTTGAATTGTCTATTTTAAAGTAACCAAATTATTGCTGAAATGCCATATAACTTTACTGTGTGTGTGTGTGTGTGTGTGTGTGTGTGTGTGTGTGTATAGCAAGAAAAGGCAAAAAAATTTGCACTAATAGAATGCTACACTCACATTTTTTTTCAGTTTTCCTCTGTGTTAATGTATACAAATTTGGAAAACACCATGCATTCTCTAAAGCCTGCACCTCCAACAACGATGTTCTGTGTAACATCATATTGACATTGTGGGAAAAACCACACACACACACACACACATACACACACACACACACACACACACACACACGATTCTGACAAAAAAGGAAGAAACCCCAAAGCAACCACCAACTCCAAAATGCCAGGAGCAGGAATATAAATTTAACCCAAACAGCTCCCTCTGCAAACCCTCAGTCCATTTGTCAAGTTTTAAAAACAAAACCACACGTTAAGATTATTAATCAAAATATATAAATAAATCGCCCTGAATATGCTATGTCCCGAGTCTCTGAATGATTTCACAGTGGTTAGTTGTGGCAAGTGAACAGACAGGCAAATTAAGTCCTGCAGCAGCCGGCCTGCTCTAGGTAAGGCTGAAAGCCCACCAGCCCTTGCAGGGCACGATCAGCTCAGAGAACAAGAAAGCTGGGCCTACTCGCAAGGGGCCTGGAAGGAAGTTCCGGGAGAGCTTGTCCACAGGGCAGAACTGACGTCTCAGTCATTGCTTGGTCTTCGATCCCCTCGGCTCAATTCCATTGTTTATAGAAAGACCTTTTTTCAGATTCTCCAAAAAGCAAGGATTAAGTCAACTCATCATAAATCCCTCCTGCTAGAAACCAACTCACGGAAAAAAAAGAAAAGAAAAGAATAGAAAAAAATTTTTTAAAAATACAGTTTGTCAAATGCTTTGGATTTAATGAAATGCCAAGATCTGAGGGTCATCAATTATCGGCTGGAACAGGAGGCCTCGCTGAGAATGAAGAACGCCCGCCGGAGTTCTGTGTTCAAGATGAATTGCTGGAAAATCCTCCATCTTAAAAAATCGCTCCTGTTTTTTAACCTGTTTAGATTTACACAGCATGCTTTGTTAACAGCCCTTATGTGGCCGCTGCATGCCAAATGAAAACAGGAACGCAAGAAGAAAAAGTGCACTTCCGGCCTGTCTCCTCTGCTGGCCCAGAGCCAGGTCGCCTCGCAGCCCCTGCCCTCTGGACATTCTCCTATCGCTGCTGTTCACAGTATTGGCGGTGTTGGAACAAAGCCAGCTGCCTTCCTTTTCAAACCAATTTGTCCAATGGCATGGATTATTGTGTTAGGTAACCTGTCACTTCTCGAAAGGACCAATCTTTAATGTCCTTTCCTTCACATACCACTTTCTAAGCATCTCAAGGCTTTTTGGTGATACCCGCCTGCACCTGACTTATCCTCTCCAAGCAAGACTCCCTCCTCTGCACCTTCTGGGCTAAACAACAAGTGTTTCAAATGTAGATCTACCCAAACCTAAATTTTCTTAGGTTATTTAGTCAATACCTGTAAACATGGAAGCCAGCAAAATCATCTTTGTACATGTCTAAAAATAATTTGTGGCTCCATTATGTGGATGGTTCCTGTGATGGTGTCGAGGAAGTTAGACCTCTCGGAGTAATTTCCTCAGCTCGCCAATTATTTTGCAGAGACCTAGGAATGAGAATCTTCTTTCTTAAGTCACATTTTCAGTGTGCCCTTGGAAGACACACATTCGCTACTAGGAGAACTGAGTCCTGCTCTCAGACAGTTTCCCTGACTCAAGATACACACAATAAAAATAGTACCTAAGAATGGGATAAGAAACAGCGTGGGTCTACTGGAAATTGCATTTCTATGCATGCAATGGAAACCTGTCTAGCAGTTAATCAAACAGGACTTATTTGTCAAAAAGAAAAACGTCCTGAGGTGTCTGGGCCAGGTGGGTGTAGCAATCCAACAGCATGAGCTGGGTCACACCTCCTCTCCTTTCTATTTATTTATTTAATTTGTGGTGCTGGGATTGAACCCAGGGGCATTCTACATCCAAGCTACACCCCCAGCCTTGTTTTGAAACAGGATTTCACTAAGTTGCTGAGGCTGGCCTCCCAAGTACTAGGATTACAGGGGTGCACCACCATGCCCTACATTTCTACATCATCCTCGGGCTTCTTTATCTCATAGTCACAAGATGGTGGTCCACCCCCAGTCTCCCATCCAGATGGAAAGAAAAGGGGAAAAGGAAGAAGTTGACACTAGCCTACACCTGAAGAGGAAAATCTTTCCCCCAAATCCCCAGTAAACTTCTACTAATGTGTCACTGGGGAGGTGCTGGACAGGTGGTGCTGTAGGTGGATGTGTTGCCATGCAACAGGATAAGGATGCTCTCGGTTAGAAGAGAGTGGCTATCAGGAAGGGTTCTGGCACGATCCACTACAGTGCATAGAAGTCACCTCATTTTACCCTGAGGAGAGTCACAGCCGACTTTAGTTGAAACAGGCTGTCTTCTTTAATACTCTGGTAAAAACCAGAGGCATTCTCTCTCTAAAGGGGACAATTTTGACCTGAATTCTTAGGGGGTGAAATCCTGAGTTAACTGTCATGTTTTATGCAAAGTGGGCAATTACGGGATCAAGAATTATGGGACTACTAATGCTGGAAGCAAGTGGCTTCAGTATTTTCTCTTACCAGATTGACCATAAAATAGGAACCACACACATAGTTAGAAAAAAAAAAACAACTCTTCCAAACACTCTTCAGCACTTTCCCATTGAAATTATCAGCTTGCAAAGTCTTATGGAAAAGGACAGTTTCCTGGTCCGGCATATTGCAGAATTATTCCCTACTGAATCAGAAGAAAAGGGGGAGGGAAAAGGGATAGAAAATGCTAACTCTATAAAACAGAAGAATGTGGAGGTGATTATTCACTGGAACAAACAAGGTTTCCTTTAAGATGATTTTGAAGAGAAAGATTCCCCAATAAATTTATAAGTGTTCAGTTGATATGCCTTTTTACTGGAACGAGTCTACGTGCAAAAATGTAACCTGACGCTCAGACTTCAGAAAAGCCCACTTGGAGATTGGCAAAATGTTTGCAATAGTTGATGCTGGATGACGGATACACAGGGGCTCATTAGGGTCTGTTTTCTCTGTTTTGTTTTTTTCAAAGCTTCACCACCAGCAAACTGCAATAAATGCTCATTTTCTCCGAAAATAATATAAAAAGAAACGATGAGTCCCCCTCCTTCTGACTTATGGGGGAGAGCGCTTTATAGGGAACATATCCAGGTACGTAGGAAAATTCAGAATTGGGGACTCATTAACTCATAAAATCTACTTTCAGATTCAGCAAAGGTTTCTTCTGTGAACAATGAGCACTCTTTGGAGAATATCTAAAAGCACAGGAATGGGCGTCTGTGGTTAGAGATGCCATTTGATATGATAAAGGAATCTCGCTGGAAATCTTGTCTCTGGAGGGCTCTCTCCGCCGTTCGGCTGGACCACAGTACAGGATGCTCAAGGGACTTGGCAAATCCTGCGCCCTTCTCTCCAGCATCTCCCTGTGATGAGAGGAAGTGGCAGGATTCCTCCTCTTGTTTTTCTAGAACTGATTCCTTAGAGGAAGAGGGTGGCTTGTCCACACTGACTTTTGCAAATAAACCACACTTTGTATCTATTCCTGGGCTCCACAGCATTTCTTGTCTTTGGTTTATTAATGCATCTAACCATGGTTTCGATGCATTATCTGCATCCTGGTTCTCTCCTCTGACCACACCATCCTCGCCACCATTTCTCAGTTATATCCGTACCAGTATGTGAATTCCTGAGATGAAATCATTTCTGTTCTATTTGCCCTAAGATTTCCCCCATTTTAAAAGGATTCTTACTCACCTCTGTATCCTACCCAAACCTTGACATGACTGCTTCTTCGAGTTCAATTTTGACTTCGGAGACACATTAAACATTTACATGTTCATTTGCTTATTCATTTGCACTGCAAACCAACTTACATCACTCTCTAGAGCACGCATGGAAACCACGTCTTATTCCAAAATATGCCATATCCTATGCACATTTTTGATTTTCCATTTTCGATTTTCAGATAATAGATACATAGCCAGACAGCCAAACAGAATGTTTCCACCATGAAAAACAAATTCATAGCATTTCTAAATGAATTACTGTCTTTGAGTTGAGGGATTAAGATTAGTTTTCCCTCTTTTTTGTGGTACTAGGGATTGAACCCAGGGGTGTTCTGCCTCCGAGCTGTACCCACAGCCCTACTTTATTTTTTTATTTTGAAAGAAGGTCTCACTAAGTTGCAGAGGGCCTCTCTGCAATCCTCCTGTCTCAGCCTCCCAAGTACTGAGATTACAGGCATGAGCCACCACGCCCGGCTCCAAGATGATTTTTAATCATCGCAATTTTTTTTTCTTCAAAGTTCTATTTGGAACACTATAAAAACACTTCAATTTTATAAGTATTGTTACAAAGCCAGAATTGCATTGACAAATGAAAATAAAGTGTTAGCTTAAAAATAGAACTGGGTCCATCAAGACTGTTTGCAGAGCAGACTCGTGGGCAGCTGCCATCTTTGTTTGTTTTACCAAATTTGTGGTGGGGAAACGTTATATTACTTAGTTTGGGTTGACTATGCTTGTCCTTATATGTATGAGATATAAATAAAATACATATGGTTAGGGTCAATTCTGCCCTTTTAAAGATAAAAGCACCCAAAATGAAAACGTTGGCAGCTCTCTGGATGCACTTTGCCATGTGGGTAGGAATGGAGACTCCTAGGGCCACTGTGACTTGTAATGAAGGTGACACTAAGAAGAAGGGAACGAGCAAGCTCTCACCAAAATGCATAGGCTTTCGGCTGCCAGGCTGACGTGGAATTGCAAGTCCATAAAACCCTGTTTCAAAAGAAATTTTCCCAACTGTAAAGCAGACTAGCTCCAATGGCCGCAGCTTCCTCTCTTACAATCCTGCAGTTTGAGTAAATCCTCCAGGGTCTCAAGTAAGTAGGAGTCCTGTTTAAAGAATGTCTCCAGCGTTAACAGCCTATTTTTACTTTTTAAAAATTTTTATTAGATGGCCACCAAAGAGGATTTTGGAGAAAATACTCTTTGTTTGAAGAATGTCATCCTTTATTAAAAGTTTTAAGAGGAAGAAAAGGAAACATCCAGAACCAGGCGCCTGTGGGAAGTAGGAACTGCAAATGTACCCAAGAGAGAGCCCACGCTGCGGCGTTCCTGGAAGGGGGCTTGTCCTCAAGGGCGCTACCAGTGTGAGGTTAGTGCCTCAGATTCCCCACCGCAGGGCACTGCAACAGGAGAGTAAGTGCCCACACTTGCCTGATACCCTAACGAAAGCTCAGGGTCGCCGTGTTTGCAAACCAGACCCATGGGTCTGCACAAAGCGCTGCTGAATTTCTGCCAACGTGGCATCGACACCTGTCTGCTGTGTAGAGATGCTGGGTACAACCTGAGCACCTTGGACTGAGGTACTCGAAAACTGGCAGATGCATTCCTGAGAATCTCTGTAGGAGACTCCACGGGGGGAGGCTGCGTATCAGGCAAATGCCACGATAAGATGTTATGGGAACATTTCAGGGACGCCATCACCCTGACAGTGCTCAGAGACAATATGGTTAAGTCGTTGCTCCAACAAACAACACATGTCCCCCCAAATCCAGCGGGTGTCAGATTCACAAGACTGGGAGGGGCTGGAGGAGGCCAGCACACAGCCATGTCTTCCCTCCTTTAGCAGGACGTCACAAGAGTTGGTACCATGTTTGAACCTAATCTATTACTCATGTTGGGACTACGGGTAGGTTAGTTGCTTTATTTCATGTGTGTTTTGTTTTTTGTTTTGCTTTGTCTCCTCATTTGCATAAGATTTGTGAGAGATGAGGCACCATGGGTATAATTCTGCAAGGCTGACACAGGAAGGGGCACTTAGAAGAGTGGTCCATATCCAAAATGCTTACCATGAGAAATGTTTTAGATTGCAGATCTTTTTTTTTTTTTTAGTACTGGGGATTGAACCCAGGGACATTCTACCTCTGCGCCACACCCCTAGCCCATTTTATCTTTTATTTTGACACAGGATCTCACTAAGTTCCTGAGGGTCTTGCTAACTTGCTAAGACTGGCCTGGAACCTGCGATCCTCCTGTCTCAGCCTCCCAAGTACTGGAATTACAGGCGTGCACCACCACGCCTGGCTCAGACTTTTAAAAAATATTTGCATATGCAAAATGAGATATTTGGGGAATGAGACCCAAGTCTAGACACAAAATTCATTTATGTTTCACATACACCTCATACATCTAGCAAATGATGTTCTTGGTGTTCCTGCATTTTGACTGCAGGCCGTCACACGAGGTCAGGTGTGGAAAGATTCGGGGTTTTTGGATTTTTCAGAGTAGGGAGGCTCAGCGTATATTAAATCACACACCCCTGGCTCTTGGGTCACCTTCAGTGAATCTTGAAATCCCTAGGCCAGGCGTGGTGGCGCACGCTTGTAATCCCAGTACTTTGGGAGGCGGAGACCGGAGGATTCGGGTTCGTGGCCAGCCTCAGCGCGCTCTCTCTCTCTCTTTCTCTCTCTCTCTCTCCCTGTCTCTCTCTCTCTCTCTCTCTCTCTCTCTCTACTTAGT
>PVJS01044849.1:0-16489 GCA_004027185.1 Glis glis
AAAAAAAAAAAAAAAAAAAAAAAAAAAGGCAGGAAGGAAGGAAGACAGGCATGTAGCTTGGAGGTAGAATGGCCCTGGGTTCAATCACCAGTAAAAAAAAAAAAAGATAAATGGATTAGGCCATATATAAACCTCAGTAATTTTCAAAAACAGATATTATGTAAGATATTTACACTATCCACAATATAATAAAACTAACAAAAAGAGAGCCCAGAATTTAACAAGTAGGAATTTTAAAATACTGTTCTAAGCTAGGCAACAGTGTCCATGCCTGTATTCCTAGCTACTCTACTCTGGAGGCTGAGGCAAGAGGACCACAAGTTCAAGGCCAGTCTGGGCAACTTAATAAAACCCTGTCTCACAAAGGGGGTAAGAGTGCCGGGCGTGGTGGCACACGCTTGTAATCCCAGTACTTTGGGAGGCGGAGACCGGAGGAGCCAGGTTCGCGGCCAGCCTCAGCTCTGTCTGTCTCTCTGTCTCTCTGTCTGTCTGTCTGTCTCTCTCTCTCCTTAGTGAGGCCCTCCGCAACTTCGTGAGACCCGGTTTCAAAATAAAGTATAAAAAATAGGGCCGGGGGCGTAGCGCGGAGGTAGAATGCCCCTGCGTTCAATCCCCGGTACCGCAAAAAAAAAGGGGGGGGTAAGAGCTGGGCTTGGTGGCACATGCTTGTAATCCCAGTACTTTGGGAGGCGGACTGGAGGATCCGGGTTCACGGCCAGCCTCAGCTTGTGCGCTCTCTCTCTCTCTCTCTCTCTCTCCCCTTAGTGAGGCCCTCTGCAACTTCGTGAGACCCGGTTTCAAAATAAAGTATAAAAAAATAGGGCCGGGGGTGTAGTGCCGGAGGTAGAACGCCCCTGGGTTCAATCCCTGGTACCGCAAAAAAAGGGGGGGGTAAACTGAGTATGGTGGCCTGTATGTGGATTATGCCTGTAATCCTTGTACTTGGGAGGCTGAAAGAGGTTTGAAGCCAGACTCAGTAATTTAGTGAGGCTCTCAGCAACTTAGCTAGACCCTGTTTCCAAATAAAAAATAAAAAATTGGTCTGGGGGTGTAGCTTGGAAGAAGAATGTCCCTAGGTTCATTCCCCAACACCACAAGAAAGAAAAAAAAAAAGTTGAAAGGAGGCTGAGGATGTAGCTCAATGGTACAGCACCCCTGGGTTCAATCCCCAGTACTGAAAATTTAAGAAAAACAAAACTTTTCTACGTAACCTTTAATTGCTAGAAAAAAGCTAATAGAAAAAAAAAGTCACAATTTAAAAATTAACAATAGCCAGGCGTGGTGGAGCACGCTTATAATCCCAGTACTTGGGAGGCTGAGACAGGAGCATCGTAGGTTCTAGGACAGCCTCAGCAATTTAGTGAGGCCTCCGCAACTTAGACCCTGTTTAAAAAAAAAAAAAAATTAAGTAGGGCTGGGGGTGTAGCTCAGAGGTAGAATGCCCTGAGTTCCATCCCTAGTACCACAAAAAAAAATAACAATAATGAATAAAATACAGATCCAAATCTATGGAATATGGCAAAAACCACACCCAGAATATAGTTCATAGCCCAAAAGTGATAATGCTCAAATTGGGATTATTCTGAGTACAGTGATGAAATTTCTTAAATTAATAGATTGAAAAACTGATGTGCTAATTGCTTATTTATTTATTTTGCAGGTTGAGTATAGAACTACGGCCTTATGCATGCTAGGCCAGCACTCTACCCCTGAGCTATACCCCCAGCTCAGTAGTAGATGTATTTATTTATTTATTTATGTATGTATGTATGTATTTATTTATTTATTTTGCAGTATTGGGGATGGGACCCAGAGGCAGTCTACCTCTGAGCTACACCCCCAACCCTTTTTATTTATTTATATTTTAATTTTGAAACAGAGTCTTGCTAAGTTGCTGAGGGTCTCAGTGAGTTGCTGAGACTCACCTCAAACCTATGATGCTCCTGTCTCAGCCTCCTAAGTACTGGGATTACAAGTGTGTGCCACCATGCCCAGCTAGTAATAGTTTTTTTGTTTTTGTTTTTTGTTTTTTGCAGTACCGGGGACTGAACGCAGGGGCGTTCTACCTCCGCGCTACACCCCCGGCCCTATTTTTTATACTTCATTTTGAAACCGGGTCTCACGAAGTTGCAGAGGGCCTCATTAAGTAGAGAGAGAGAGAGAGAGACAGGGAAAGAGAGCGAGAGAGAGGTGAGGCTGGCCGCAAACCCGGATCCTCCGGTCTCCGCCTACCAAAGTACTGGGATTACAAGCGTGCGCCACCACGCCGGCTCGTAATAGATTTTTTTTAAAAAAGAAATTTCATAAAAACCTCAACATCTATTTCTAATAAAATTTATTTTTATTTTTGTGGTACTGGGTGGGTATTGAACCCAGGGGCATTCTCCCTCTTAGCTACACCCCCAGCCCTATTTTTTATTCTTTATTTTGAAACAGAGTCTCACTAAGTTGCAGAGGGCCTCACTAAGTAGCTGAGGGTGTCCGCGAACCATCCACGAACCTGTGATCCTCCTGTCTCAGCCTCCCAAGTACTGGGATTACAGGTGTGTGCCACCACGCCCGGCTTATTCCTAATAAATTTTAATAAACACACTTTCACAGAATAAAGACTCTGAAAAGTAAATAATAGCAGGCAAATTGGGAAGAAAAGTCAAAATCTGAAGAATGGTTAGTATAGGCAATGAGTTGCTTAGAATTTTTCCCCTCCTTTATTTCCCAACTTTGACCCAAGAGCAGCCTGAATCACAGAACTGTGCAACGGACTTGAGCACGCAATTATGCACACACACACACACACACCACCACCGCCACCACCACCACCACCACCAAAATACCCCTCCTCCTGGGACAAAAAACAAAATGCCCCTACTTAAGTCAAAGGACCAGGAAAGAAACCCCTCAAAGCTGGAGAAAGTAAAGGGAATTCCTGTTTTATTATCTATCTCCTTTAGCCAGTCACGGAGCTGTACTGCCATGGTGGCCATGTTGACACTAAAATCCCAAGAGAAAATCAGTCTCTTTGGCCAGAGGAAATGGGAAAAGAGACCCTTGGATTCCAAAGAATGCAAGATGAATCCTTATTTTTTTTCTTTGCCTAACAGCTTTACCCCAAGAACAGCCCCAGTCGCTGAGATCAGCATGGCATCATGGGGGCTAAAACTGAGAGAAACTTGTCATTTTGACCAGGGGAACTGGAAAAAGGGGACCTGTGGAAGCTAGAGAGTGTGGGAAAAGTCCCAGAAAGGAGAGAAGAAGGGGAATCTCATATTTTTTAGATCAATACAAGTCTTAGGCTTACCTCTGACCTGCACACGTGCAGAACAGGTCCAAAGAAGCATAGCAAATACTTTGAGAAATAAGCTGCATTTAAGCCACAATGCGAGTCCAAGACTAACCCCCTGAGTAGCACGTGTGCTGGGAAGGTCAGAAAGCATAGCAAAGGTGCTAAAAGCTAACATGGGAGCCACTACCCACAGAAGATGAGACAGAATTTGTTGATTGCCTACTAAAATGCTTAAAAATAGTTCTCCAAAGAATTTCAACAAGTCCCAGGACCTTACAACATAATATTCAAAATATCCAAGTTGGTCAGGCATGGTGGTGCATGCCTGCAATTCCAGTACTTGGGAGGCTGAAACAACAGGATCACAGGTTCAAAGCCAGCCTTAGCAATTTAGCAAGGCCCTGTTTCAAAACATATATATGTATATCCAAGCTTAGTGAGACCTTGTGTATATATATGTGTATGGCTGGGAATGTCTTAGTGAGACCCTGGTTTTTAATATATAAACCTCAGAAGCCGGGCGTGGTGGCGCACGCTTGTAATCCCAGTACTTGGGAGGCGGAGACCGGAGGATCCGAGTTCACGGCTAGCCTCAGCTACTTAGTGAGGCCCTCCGCAACTTTGTGAGACCCAGTTTCAAAATACAGGATAAAAAATAGGGCCGGGGGTGTAGCTCGGAGGTAGAATGCCCCTGGGTTCAATCCCCAGTAACGCAAAAAAAATAAATAAATAAACCTCAGTTACTTAGTGAGGCCCTCCACAACTTAGTGAGACCCTGTTTCAAAATAAAGAATGAAAAATAGGGCTGGGGGTGTAGCTCGGAGGTAGAATGCCCCTGGGTTCAATCCCTACTACCGAAAAAAAAAAAAAGAATGGAAATATAGAGGGAGTTACTGATGCAGAAAGACACTCATAATCTCTTAGGTGAAGAAGCAGACGCAGTACAGTTCTGTATGATGTTTTCTATTGTAAAAAACCTATAGGTGTAACATTTATATGGAGAAAAGAATATCACCTAAATGTTATCTGTGGTTGTCTGGGTGGAAAAAGTACAGGTGATTGTTTATTTCTTATTCGTATCTTCTAAGTTTTCTAAAATGATCATGTATAACTGTAAACTGGTAAAAAAGTGATTGTCAGACTGTCATGAGTTTTCTTTCTTTTTTCCTTTTAATTTATAAGGTGAAAACCCAATGATTCCTGTCTTGTTTAATCAAGGAATGGGAGATTCCACTTTTGAGTTTCATTCCATTCTGAGTTTTGGAGTTCAGTCTTCGTAAGTATCTAAAAGGTTAAAAGAAGTTTGTAAGCTGGGCATGGGCGTGCACACTTGTAATCCTAGTACTTGGGAGGCTGAGACCAGAGGATCACAGTTTTTTGGTTTTTTTTTTTTTTGGTTTTGGGGTGTTTTTTTTTTTGCAGTACTGGGGATTGAACCCAGGGGCATTCTACCTCCAGGTTACACCCCCAGCCCTAATTTTTTATTCTTTATTTTGAAACAGGGTCTAAGTTGCCGAGGGCCTCACTAAGTTGCTGAGGTTGGCTGCAAACCCAGATCCTCCTGTCTCAGCCTCCCAAGTACTGGGATTACAAGCGTGCGCCACCACACCCGGCTAGGGTCACGGTTTTGTGGCCAGCCTCAGCAACTTAGTGAGGCCCTCTGCAACTTAGTGAGACCCTGTTCCAAAATAAAAAATAAAATAGGGCTGGGTATGTAGCCCAGAGGTGGAATGCCCCTGGGTTCCATCCATCCCCAGTAGCACAAAATTAATAATAATAATAATAATAATAATAATAATAATTGTAAATGGTTGTGAAAATAAGAATGTAAAACATTTCTTCCTTTCCTTCCTTCCTTCTTTATTTGTAAAATTGTTCCTTTATCCCATTTTCATTTCTTTCTCCCTGAAATTTTGTTTATATTAGTAAAATTAAGTTTGAGATATTAAAGTAATACATATTAGAGTGGATTGTGCCTCTAAGTAACCATTTTTGACCAACAACAACCAAAAAAAATGCCAGTTCTGTAAGGTCAAGCCACATAAGGACCAGAATTTAAGAGACTTCACTTAAAGTCACTTTCTCTGTGACTTAAGCCTCAGGTCACCCCTTAAGACCCCCAATTTTTTTTCCTGTATGTAAAATTGAGGCAGTGGTCTCCTAACCTAGCTCATAAAGTTATTAGAAAGATATTTATGTGACAACACTTTGAAAAATAATAATGTGCCCGAATTAGGTATTATTTCATGAATATGACTATTTGGAGTGCTTTTTTTCTGTTTGTAATCCTTGTTTATATTATCTGTTCCATTGCTACTGAAAATACTTATTACAAATTATCACTCCAGGTACATAATGTTGTCTGTACAGGGATACATAACATGAACACACACATGCTTATCAGCAGAAAAGTACTTGTTGATGCCGGGCGTGGTGGCGCACGCTTGTAATCCCTGTACTTTGGGAGGCGGAGACCGGAGGATCCAGGTTCGCAGCCAATCTCAGCGCGCATGCGCGCGCACACGATATATATATATCTCTCTCTCTCTCTCTCTCTACCTAGTGAGGCCCTCCGCAACTTCGTAAGACCCGGTTTCAAAAATAAAGCATAAAAAAAAATAGGGCTGGCGGTGTAGTGCGGAGGTAGAACGCCCCTGCGTTCAATCCCCGGTACCGCAAAAAAAAAAAAAAAAAGTACTTGTTGGTTTGTTAGGTCAGGTCTGTTTCCTCTGAATTTAATTCCTTCTGTCTAATCTGTCCTTTAATTTGGACCTCAACCTTTCCAGCTATGATCATTTACTGCATCTTTTATGATAAAGTTATATGGGTCATTACCATTTTGTAAGAAATATTTTTCTACCTTTAGGAGACACAGTTCTACTTTTCCCATTTTTTTCTTACTCAATAAATCTATAGAAGTTCTAATCTCTGATTTGACAAAGAGCAGTTTATTTAAGTCAAAAAGGGTTATATTGCTTCTATTGCATCAATACTTGAAACTTCTAAGGAATTAGTCCTTTTTACAAAATTATTCTATAAATTTTTCTTGTTTTATTTTAGGATCAAGTATTCTAATAGCATCAAGGAAATGGTCATTCTCTTTGCTACAACAATTTATAGAATTGGACTGAAAGTGCCTCCTGACGAAACAGACCCTCGCGTCCCCATGATGACCTGGAGCACGTGTGCCTTCACCATCCAGGCGATTGGTAAGGCCCAAGAGAAAACTGATTTTGAAGCCAGGCTAGGTAACATGTGTGGATAACCCAGGACTCGGGAAGCTAAGGCAGGAGGATCTCAAGTTTGAGGCCAGCATGGGCAACTTAGCAAGACCCTGTCTCAAAAAAAAATAAGAGCCGGGCATGGTGGTGCATACCTGTAATACCATTTCTGGGAGGCTGAGACAGGAAGGTTGCAGGTTTGCGGCCAGCCTCAGCTACTAAGTGAGGCCCTCTGCAACTTAGTGAGACCCTGTTTCAAAATAAAGAATGAAAAATATGGCTGGGGGTGTCGCTTGGAGGTAGAATGCCCCTGGGTTCAATCCCCGTACCACACATAAAAAAAATAACGAATAAAAAATAGGGCTGGAGGTATTGCTCGGAGTTAGAATGCCCCTGGGTTCAATTCCCAGTACTGCAAAAAATAAATAAATAAGTCGGGCGTGGTGGCGCACGCTTGTAATCCCAGTACTTTGGGAGGTGGAGACTGGAGGATCCGGGTTCGTGGCCAGCCTCAGCTCTTTCTCTCTCTCTCTATCTCTCTCTGTCTCTCTCTGTCTCTCTCTCTCACTGTCTCTCTACCTAGTGAGCCCCTCCGCAACTTCGTGAGACCTGGTTTCAAAATAAAGTATAAAAAAATAGGGCCGGGGGTGTAGCGTGGAGGTAGAATGCCCCTGGGTTCAATCCCCGGTACTGCAAAAAAATTAATAAATAAAAATAAAAATAAGAAATGCTGGGGATGTAGCTCAGTTTAATCTCCAGTTTGGAGGGAGAGAGGGAAGGGAAGGGAATTGATTTGGAGGTTTCAGTGAAACAGAATTAATATTGACTGACTAAAAATTATTTCTTTTTTTTCCTGGTGGCTTAGAATAGTTTGACTTGTTTGAGGACTACTGACATTTCAGTATATTAATGTGGCCTGATGCCAATGGGTCTGAGAATTCCTTATATTGATCTCCTTTTAACTACTATAGTGGTCATAGCAACATAAGTTAAAAATATATATATATATTTTTTTTTGCGGTACCGGGGATTGAACCTGGGGGCGTTTTACCTCTGAGCTACACCCCCGGACCTATTTTTAATCCTTTATTTTGAAACCGGGTCTCACGAAGTTGCGGAGGGCCTCACTAAGTAGCTGAGGCTGGCCGCGAACCTGGATCCTCCGGTCTCCGCCTCCCAAGGACTGGGATTACAAGCATGCGCCACCATGCCCGGCAGGAACTATAATTCTTTCAAATCATCTTTATCGAAGCCAGCTTAGATCTCCCTCTCCAATATATATTTTGGTATTAGTTTTTAATGGCATCTACTGCATTTTCTTCACTTATCTGTGTATTTGTAACAACACAATATTTCATAGTTTGGATTAAGTGCAGAAGCCACTTTTTCCCCAACAACTTTAGGAATCACTTCCCTGGTTTTGGTATTTAAAATTTCATCTTCTTTTTCCTATAGACTGAATTATTTTTTTAATTTTATTTATGCATTTATTTATTTATTCATTTATTTTGCAGTATGGGGGATTGAACCCAGGGGCATTCTACCTCTGAGCTACACCCCCAGCCCTATTTTTTATTCTTTTTTTTTTTTTTTGCGGTATGGGGGATTGAACCCAGGGGCGTTCTACCTCCGAGCTACACCCCCGGCCCTATTTTTTATCCTTTATTCTGAAACCGGGTCTCACGAAGCTCTGGAGGGCCTCACTAAGTAGCCGAGGCTGGCCATGAACCCGGATCCTCCGGTCTCCGCCTCCCAAATACTGGGATCACAAGCGTGCGCCACCACTTATTCTTTATTTTGTGACCGGGTCTCACTCAGTTGCGGAGGCCTCACTAAGTAGCTGAGGCTGGCCGTGAATCTGGATCCTCCTGTCTCAGCCTCCCAAGTACTGGGATTACAAGCGTGCGTCACCACACCCAGCGCATTGAATTATTTTTAAATTGTACTTAAAAGAGCAGTAAAGTGCCGGGGTGATGGCACATGCCTGTAATCCCAGTACTTGGTAGTCTGAGACAGAAGTTTGAGGCCAGCCTCAGCAATTTAGTGAGTCTCTCAGCAACCCAGTGAGACCCTGTTTCAAAAACAAAAAATAAAATGGGCTGGGGGTATAGCTCAGAGGTAGAATGTTTCTGGGTTCAATACCCAGTACCCAGAAGAAGCAATAAAGTTATTTACATCTGCCTTACACTTTTAAAAAAAATAAATAACAGCCGAGCATTGTGGCACATGCTTGTAATCCCAGTACTTGGGATCCTGAGACAGGAGGATCGCAGGTTCATGGATAGCCTCAGCTACTTAGTGAGCCCCTTCGCAACTTAGTGAGACCCTGTTTCAAAATAAAGAATAAAAAATAGGGCTGGGGGTGTAGCTCAGAGGTAGAATGCCCCTGGGTTCAATCCCCAGTCCCGCAAAAATATAAAATAGAAAAATAATAAAATAAAAATCTTTGCAGCCGGACATGGTGGGATTACACTTGTAATCCCAGTACTTGGGAGGCTGAGATAGGAGGATCTCGGTTCGCGGCCAGCCTGAGCTACTTGGTGAGACCCTGTTTCAAAATAAAGTATAAAATAGGGCTGGGGGTAGAGCTCAGAAGTAGAATGCCCCTGGGTTCAATCCCTAATGCCACACACAAAAGTTAATAAGAAGAAAGAAAAAAAAAAACTTTGTAAAAAAGAGATATTAAAAAGAGGAAAATCAGCCGGCCGGGGTGGTGCACACTTGTAATCCCAGTACTTGGGATCCTGAGACAGGAGGATCCAGGTTTTCGGCCAGCCTCAGCTACTTAGTGAGGCACACCGCAATTTAGTGAGACCCTGTTTCAAAATAAAGAATAATAAATAGGGCTGGGGGTGTAACTCGGAGGTAGAACGCCCCTGGGTTCAATCCTCAGTACCGCAAAAAAAAAAAAAAAGAGGAAAACCACACCAGTTTGTTTTCTTTTTCCAAAACATTCTTTTTAGATTGCTATAGGAAATTTTTTATTTATACTAGTAATTTATAAATTATCTACATTTGCTTCTCTAATATTCTCTCACTCAAAAAATAGGAAACGTAAGCCGGGCACCGTGGCACATGCCTGTAATCCCAGTACTTGGGAGGCTGAAACAGGAGGATATCAGGTTTGAGACTAGCATGCAATAACTTAACAAGACCATATTTCAAAACTATTAAAATTTGGAAAGGGCTGGGCATGTAGTTCAGTGATAGTGCCCCAGATTCAATCCCCAATACCACACACACATAAAAATAAATTGGAAAAACATAACATAGACTTAAACATGAGACATTGAAGAAGAAAAATACAATTATCTGATGAAAAATATAATTAAAGGATAGCTGATAGAAACTAAATTATTCTTTTTTTTTTTTTTTTGCGGTACCGGGGATTGAACTCAGGGGTGTTCTACCTCTGCGCTACACCTCTGGCCCTATTTTTTTATACTTTATTTTGAAACCGGGTCTCACGAAGTTGCGGAGGGCCTCACTAAGTAGAGAGAGAGAGAGAGAGAGAGAGTGAGCGAGATGAGGCTGGCCGCGAACCCGGATCCTCCGGTCTCCGCCTCCCAAAGTACTGGGATTACAAGCGTGCGCCACCATGCCCGGCCTATTTTTTATTCTTTATTTCGAAACAGGGTCTCACAAAGTTGCGGAGGGCCTCACTAAGTAGCTGAGGCTGGCCACGAACTGGGATCCTCCGGTCCCCTGCCTCCCAAGTACTGGGATTACAAGCGTGCGCCACCACGCCTGGAAGAAACTAAATTATAATATACAACTGTAGCAGTATTCTGGGTTAATTATTTTTGTTTTCCTTATTTTTTTTAAGAAAACCTATTGGGAGATGAAGGAAAACCTCTGTTTGGAGCACTTCAAAATAGGCAGGTATGTATAGTCTTAAGAGGGTTCGTGTAGCTCACAGAATGCTTTTTTTTTTTAGTAGTATAATTCCAAAAAATCTTTACTCCTTTTTGTGTTAAGAACAGCAAAATTCTATAAGGGAAATAAAGTAGGTACTTCAGCCTCATAGGAAGCTGAATGCCAGTGTTGTACACTTTGCAGAGTTTACTCCCTCTCACTGGTTGAATGTATTTCACAGAGATTTCGGGTGATACTTTCTTACTTTTCCTCCCCTTCTCTGTTCATTGCCAGATCAGAAACCTGGCATCTCCTGTATTTTTTTCTCTCACTAATTTTCTACCATCGTATCATGTTGAATATTAATGCTGACCTAGCTGTAGGCAAATCATCATACTGTATTCAAGAATAAAACTAAGATAAAACTAAGTCATGACTTCTTTTTTTTTTTTTTTTGCGGTACCGGGGATTAAACCCAGAGGCATTCTACCTCCGAGCTACACCTCCGGCCCTATTTTTTATACTTTATTTTGAAACCAGGTCTCACAAAGTTGCAGAGGGCCTCACTAAGTAGCTGAGGCTGGCCACGAACCTGGATCCTCCAGTCTCCACCTCCCAAGGACTGGGATTACAAGCGTGCACCACCACGCCCAGCCTAGCCATGACTTCTTGATGGGCACATCCTGACCCTGCACAGGATTATACTCATGCCTCAGGCCTGAACCTCATAACATAGGCACCCCAGAGATAGGAATCAAAACATATGCTCAGTCACCCTCTGAAGACAAAATGGGCAACTGAGGGTTCCCAAGACCACTCCTCTTCTAACCATTTCTATCTTATTTTCCTGACAGCTAGCACAGGACACTTGTAGTCCACAGTGTGCTTCTCTGTAGTTCCCCATCCTGCTGTTTGGGAAACAAAAATTAGGTTTCTGTGGTTCAGTGGTATCCTTACTATCATTTTAGAATTTCTAGCTGGGCATGGTGGCACACGATTGTAATCTCAGTACTTGGGAGGCTGAGACTGGATGATCCGGGTTCTCAGCCAGCCTCAGCTACTTAGTGAGGCCTTTTGCAACTTAGTGAGACCCTGTTTCAAAATAAAGAATAAAAAATAGGGCTGGGGGTGTAGCCTGGGGGTAGAATGCCCGAGTTCAATCCCCGGTACCGCCAAAATAAATAAATAAATAAAATAGAATTTCTAGAAATACACGTGCACAGTCTTCAGTAGAATAAATTAGGCCAGACATTTAAGAAATTGACTCTGGCCGGGCGTGGTGACACATGCTTGTAATCCTAGTACTTGGGAGGCTGAGACAGGAGGATCCGGGTCCGTAGCCAGCCTCAGCTACTTAGTGAGGCCCTCCACAACTTAGTGAGACCCTTTTCAAAATAAAGAATAAAAAAATAGGACTGGGGTGTAGCTCGGAGGTAGAATGCCCCTGGGTTCAATCCCCAGTACCACCAAAAAAAAAAAAATAAAAGAAATTGATTCTGGAAAAGTGAGTACTTACATGAGAATTGAAATGACCATAGCTTTAATACTTCCTTGTCATCGGAAAATCTATTGCACATTTAGGAAGATTATAAAAATTTTTACAGGCATTAAGAATAGTGTAATTAGAATGTAAAGTATATAAATCAGTCATCTTTCCTAATCATTTTCTCTCCCCCTCTCTTACAAACTAGCACAATGGTCTGAAAGCATTAATGCAGTTTGCAGTTGCACAGAGGATTACCTGTCCTCAGGTCCTCATACAGAAACATCTGGTTCGTCTCCTATCAGGTACCGTCTTCTCTGAATTACCATGTTATTAGTTGCATGTATTTTTCTCTTGCATTTCTAGCGGTGTATTTAGTAGGAAACAACACATTGCACTAATTTTGAGTACTCCCTAATGAAATCTTACTGCCTACAGCAGGTTTACCAAAAATAAATGAATAAAATATATAGCTGCCCCTATAGTACTTGCAATCTAATTTTGAAAATCAGATATTTTGCCGGGCCAGTACTACAAAAAAAAAAGTTTTGGAGAATAATATTCTGAGGTTAATTTGATATTATATAGGTTTGGATCGAAGAAAGGAAAAATTAGAGGTAATATGTTTCTGGATGTAGTTGCAGGAATTGGGGAAGGAATTGGGCTGGGCTGGACAGAAGCAAGATTTTGAACTAAAATGAGTAACAGAAGAGTTGAGGGGAAAAAAAGAACTCCAGAATAAAGAACTGTTTGATGAATATTATTTTAATATATTGATTCTACAATAGCAATAGGACATAGAATATTCACTACTAACCATGCTAGGCATTATGCTATGATCATATTATATAATCTCATTCTTCTAAGCACCATCTTTGAAGAAATCATCATTATCCCCATTTATGATGAGAGAACTGAGGCATGGGGAAGTTACATGACTTGCCCATGGTCATAAAACCAGTAAGGTGCAGAACTGATAGTTGAGCCCAAATCTAACCATAAAGCCTTTTTTTTCCCCCAATACTAGGGATTGAAGCCAGGGGCATTTTGCCTCTAAGTTACACCCCCCAGCCCTTTTTATTTTTTGTTTTGAGACAAGATTTTGCTAAGTTTTTGGGGCTGGCTTTTTTTTTTTTTTTTTTGGCAGTACCGGGGATTGAACCCAGGGGCATTCTACCTCCCAGCTACACCCCCAGCCCTATTTTTTATTCTTTATTTTGAAACAGGGTCTCACTAAGTTGCAGAGGGCCTCACTAAGTAGCTGAGGCTGGTCATGAACCCAGATCCTCCGGTCTCAGCCTCCCAAATACTGGGACTACAAGCATGCACCACCATGCCTGGCTCTGGGGCTGGCCTTGAACCTGCAATCCTCCTGTCTCAGCCTCCCAAATTCTGGGATTACAGGCATGCACCACCACACCCGGCCAAAGGAATTTTAAAGTAATATTTTCAGTAGCCAGGACAAAAGTTTTAGAACTACCTGTAAGAAAAATTTGTTGATAGAGTCTTCCAATGTCAGAAAAGTTGATGGAATTCAGGACAAGGGATTACTAGTTATTTAAATGTCCTCAGAGTAAAACAAGTTGTAACCCAGAGAAGAAAATAAGATTAGTAGTATCATGGATGTGCTGACTGATATATCGGAAATATAACTGATTTTTTTTAATGAGGAAATGAGACTTGGAAATAGTGACTTGTCAATAGTAAGTCCACTTGTCAACTTAATGGCAAAGCCCTGTGATCACTTTATTTCATTTAACATACATAGCCAACACTAGTAACATTTATTGAATGGTTACTATTTGGCAAATTTGGGATAAAACCTTTAAATGTGTATGTTAATGAATCGCTCGACAGTCTTGTAAATACTGTAGGCTTAGAGAACTGCGGCCACTTACCTGGAACAAATAGTCACAGCCAATACTGGAATCCATTTAGTCTGACCCCAAAGCCCATGATCTTAACCTTTATGATTTTTTTTTAGAATTTCGGAATTGAGGTTAAGAAATTTACCTAGTCTGGCTACGTACGCCTGTAATCCCAGTACTTGGGAGGCTGAGACAGAGTGATCACAGGTTTGAGGCCAGTGTGCAATTATTTAGTGAAATTACACTTCTTTGTATGCTGTCCCTGCTCCCTGACCCAAATCTGCTCACATAATATGTATGACAGAACATTTAGAAATGTGCAAGTTTTGGGGTGCGGGGCAATGATAGAGGGAACTTTTTATAAAAATAACTCTTTTTACTTGTTTAGTATTTTGGGGTGGTATTGTAGGCTGCTGGATATTGAACCCAGGGCCTCATGCATGCTAAGCATGTACTCTACCACTGAGATACACCCCCAGCCTAGCAACTGTTTCTTGAATGATCTCTCCTTCTGTTGTCCTAGTTCATTCATCTTTTCCTCCTATATCTTAACTTTCAACCCTTAAATTGTACCCAATGCCAGGTGTGGTGGTGCATGCTTATAATCCCAGTACTTGGGAAGCTGAGACCTCACAGGTTCAAGGACGGCCTCAGCAATTTAGTGAGCCCCTCAACAACTTAGCAAAACCTTACTTTAAAAAGAAAGAAAGAAAGAAATCAGGCATGATGGCACATGCTTGTAATTCCAGTACTTGTGAGGCTAAGACAGGAGGATCACAGGCTCAGGGACAGCCTCAGCAACTAATGAGACACTCATCAATCTAGTGAGACCCTGTTTCAAAATAAAAATAAAAAATAGGGCTGGGGTTGTAGCTAGGAAGTAGATGCCCCTGAGTTCAATCCCCAGGACCACAAAAAAAAAAAAAGAAAAAAAGAGCCGGGTGTGGTAGTGCACGCCTGTAATCCCAGTACTTGAGAGTCTGAGACAGAAGGATTGCAGGTTCACAACCAGCCTCAGCAATCTAGCAAGACTAAGCAACCTAGCAAGACCCTGTCACCAACAAAAAGTAAAATGGGCTGGGGGTGAAGCTCAGAGGTAGATCGCCCTGGGTTCAACCCCCAACACGAAAAGAAAAGAAAAAATTGTATCTAAGGCTTTTTGTTCAGTTTATCTTTCAGCTCAGTTTTTTATTATAGTTCCCATCTCTTAAAGGTGTGATATACTGCTTTCTGTATTTTATTAACCCTATTCTGTTTTCATTTTAGATGCTTCTAGCTTGTGTTGTATTTAACCACATTGCTGTCTTACTGAATTACATTAACTTTTTCTTTGTTTTAGTTGTTCTTCCTAACTTAAAATCAGAAGATACCCCATGCCTTCTGTCTATAGATCTATTTCATGTGTTGGTAAGTGTTTGATAAATTTTTTAAATTTTATTTATCTATATTTATTTTTTGCAGTACTGGGATTAAAACCCAGAGTTTCACACATGCTAGGCAAGCGCTTGTAAAAAAATTATTAAGTTTATAATATTATATACTTTCCTCATTCAAATCATGCTCTCAGTTCAAGATTATAAATGAAACTTTTCCTAATTGTGTATATGCATCCTCCGCCCTCTTTTCTTGTTTACGTTCTAAGCAGTGAATGACAGTGTGAGCTATCTGAAAGTCATCAGTTGTCTAGTGATAGGAGCCAGGCCGTAGGTGCACCTAGTCTCCCCAAACACTGTGGACAGGTGACACTGTGACTTCCTTGTAGAACTTTTCCATCCTTGTGATGATTTCATTCCTTGAAACCAGTTTCTATAAAGAAAGCA
Organism: Glis glis; assembly: GCA_004027185.1. NCBI lineage: Eukaryota > Metazoa > Chordata > Mammalia > Rodentia > Gliridae > Glis > Glis glis. The sequence goes on from PVJS01044849.1 coordinate 15,531, forward strand.
GTGCTGAGGTTGGGGAGCATGGAGTTTGTGAATAAAGGATTAGCCAGTCTCCCTATCCCTCATTATCTGGGCCTTTACTTGGTGGTTGTCAACCCATACTCTCTTTTGGAGTCTCCTGAGAAAGTTTGAAAAGAATGGTGATAACTGAGCCTTACCCCCAGAGATTCTGGTTTGGTTGAGGACTGTGTGTCAGTGTAGTTTTAACAGCTCCCCAAGTGATTGTATTGCTGAATCTTCTGATGAACCATATAGTTGAGAACCACTACCTAGACCTAGCAAAAAAGGGATAACCCATTTGGTGATGACCTTTGTCCTCTATTTATGGTACATTATATTCTAATATATTCTGTTGAATAACTATGAAAAATATGGTGGTTGTTTTAAAAACCCACGAACAGTGCAGCATCTGGGGCCCTTTACATTTAATTATGAGATTAATTCGTGTTGGTCTTTCATTGTTACCCACGTTGATGCCCATTTCTCTCTCATAGGTAGGTGCTGTGTTAGCATTCCCATCCTTGTACTGGGATGACACTGTTGATCTGCAGCCTTCATCAATTAGTTCATCCTACAACCACCTTTATCTCTTCCATTTGATCACCATGGCACACGTGCTTCAGATACTTCTTACGATAGACACAGGTAAAGCTCCCACCTGGGTATTGACTGTAAATAACATTTGCCTATGCTTTATTGGCAAAATTAATTATGCTTCTGATTAATCATATTATATGTTTCTAAATTCTAGGTTGAGCTGGGCATGGTGGCACATGCCCGTAATGCCAGTACTTGAGAGGCTAAGACAGGAGGATTGCAGGTTCAAGGAGAGCCTCAGCAATTTAGGGAGACCTTGTTTCAAAATAAAAGTAAAAAAGGGGCCGGGCGTGGTGGCGCACGCTTGTAATCCCAGTACTTTGGGAGGCGGAGACCGGAGGATCCGGGTTCGCGGCCAGCCTCAG